>JBCIKM010031841.1:0-15000 GCA_039654465.1 Melibe viridis
TCCCTCTAAGCAAATATACTATCCACTAAAAAAATTCAATTTTCGCATCTAGTAGGGTTTTCCTAGCTACCATCACATATATTGGATGAAGAAACAGTCAAGATTCTTATATTTGTTTGGAGTCATACTGCAATTTGCTTCTGTATTCCTCTTTTCAATATGTAATTGAAAACTTCTAAAAAGTTTAAAACAGAGCAGCAAGGCTTGTAACTATGTGATACTAGAGAAAATATTTCAACAGTTCTTAAAATTTTGCATTGGCTTCCAGTGCGCAGTAGAATAGAATTTAAAGTTTCGCGTTGTGCTTGTCAATGTTTTCATAATTTAGTTCCCAAAATAGATGACAGAACTTTTACTTTTAAGCCACTATTCAGAATCCTAAGGTCTAAACAACAAAACCTTTTACATGTCACTATGAGCAGGTCAGCAATAAGTGAAAGAGCCTTTTATAAATATACCACTATGGTATGGAATAAATTACCCACTTTTATGAAGAGCATCAAAACTTTTATGATCATGAACAAGCTTAAGACACATCTAATTAACAAATCATTTTTTATTTTAAATAGATCTCTCTCTTTTTACTATGAACTGCCAATGTCAAAGCCATTTTTTTAAAGATGTGTCATATGCACAGAATATAATATACAATTATTGACCAATATGGGGCTATATTCTTTACGAGTTTTTATTACAAGCTTGTGAGTAATAAATGCAAGTGAGGATATACCCCCATAGAGTTCAATAATAGTATTATAAAACACCACGCCAATCCGTTATTCAAACGTTTCACATTGACATTTATGAATGAATAGAAATATGAAAATGAAATAATTACTTAACTTCTTTAGGTATTAACTGCTTAAATTTGTCTGAACTTCATGAGAAGAAATTTATGTTGATCCAAGTAGATGATTGTTTTAACAAAGAATATCATGATGAATGAACATGATATCAGCAGAATTGTGACCTTGCTTGTCTTCAGAGTTATAACTCTCTGTGCAATTATAAATATGTAATACAACAGCGGTTTTTTGTTGGTTGGGTGTCAATCATTGGAATTTGGGGGGTTATAGAATCCGGGGGTGGAAGGGATAAGACCATCACTCATAACTTTGCTGTGCAATGTTGATTTTATGTTAATAAGCATCTCTGAGCACTTGGAGGATGTTGGCACTGTATAAATTTTTATCACTAAACCTTATAGATAATATTAAAATTATAGTAATTTACCAAATAAAAATAGTCTCTATGTGGTTTGTAATAACAATAAAAATCTTCAGCAACATAGTCTAAGAGCAAATATTACTTTAAATAAAAAGATAGAGGATAGATTCAGATATCCGAAAGTTATTAAATAAATTATTTGGTGGGTTTTTTTTTTTTAGATCACCCTGACATCAGCTAGATGGCAATGTGGTTGAGCTTGCACTCTCCGATACTTTGGTCGCTGGTTTGAAACAGCAGTGGTTGGTATTTATTTGTGGTAAATTGGCTCATTGGTCTTTCTAAATGAGCAAATACCACCAAAGGGAATAAAAACTAGTGTTTGGCTTAAGGTCGAGTAATAATCCATATGTATTGCTCATCCTGCCACACAAGATTAAGCGTAGTGGACTGATCATTTGGCTGTCTTCATTTCTTATGATCCAGAGGTTTCCCCTGCTCCTCGGTGCTGGGCCCTGACACTCCGAATGCGGTTTTTAAGGGATAAGGATAACAAAACAAAACAGGTTACCCTGACATACAAGGGTCAAAGAAGCACCCATCTTTATCTACCTGTTAGAAGTCTGTGAACCCCTTTAGAAACAATAACAAGGGTCAGTATTTCAATGCAGATGAAACAAGAAAAGACCAAATGATTTTGTTTCTATGTCCTTTCCTGGCCACCGCTCTGTCCTAAACCATTCCTTCATATTGTTATCTATTACCAGAGCCACCACTAACTTTATTCTTTGTATGTGCTTCCTAAGAATTAATTTAGTCAGATAGTATTACTAGTCTTCATAAACATGACGGGGGATTGATTATTGAAATTGATAGAGTATTGGTGGGAGAAAAATATGTGTCTACATTAGCAACAACAAAAAACAAAAACAAACCCAAAACAAAAACAAAAACAAGCAAAAAAGCAAGCTCACAGGGATTCTAGGACTTCTGTTTTGAATGAAGGATGTGGGACGAAATCGGTCGGGCATAGGGGGTGACCTTGGCCTTTGGCTGGCGGCACTGCGATCGTTGGAGGCTTCGACGCTGAGATTCTGGGAGCAGGCTCTGCTGCCAGCCATTGGGTCACTCGGAACTGAATATGTGGTCTGGGCATATATTGGGGGTGTGGGGGGATGAACAGACAGACTTTCAGGCAAACATACTCAGATTTTGATGAATTGATTTTTACTTGATCATTACTATCTTGAAAATACTTCAGTGTAATGGACGTCAGGAAATGGGAATATAAAATCAAGTCAGTGGGATCAACCACGGTTAAATCAGGGCTTTCAAGCAGAATCAGAGATAAAGGCAGAAAGAAAATGTTATGAAGAAAAAAAGGTAGTTTACCATTTATCGCTTCTAATAATGAGCTGAAGTATCAAGAATAACTTAATCACCAGATTTTGACTGCATGTAAGGTGCATTGAATGGAACATTGATAAGGCCTAAAACTATGGGGGAGTGGTTAATTTTGACCCCTCCTATCTCTGCAACATCCTGCTGATTTCTTGGCATACAAGCTGTGAAACTTATTTGTCAAAACAATTATGAACGTATTGCTTTGAATTGTATTTCTCTTCAGAACAAAGTTTCAAATGTATTCAACCTTTCCATCACATTTGTCTCTATTAAATGAGATCCTATTATAAACTATTAATAAATAACTTATAATTCTTTGGCAATTACCCAAGCAAGCTGAGCAGTTGAAAGCCAAAAGGGCTGTTATTTGGTCCAGTGAAAAAGCAAAGTTGCTATTTTGTAAAAATTCTGTTCAGGGATTCCTTTTATCCTTGGTCAATAAAATTTGGCAATCAATCAGAAGACAGGTTACAGAAGAAAAAAAAAAAGGTACAATCAAACAAATACAAAATTTAGCAAGTACTACCAAAAAAAAAAAAAAGAAAGGAGGAGGGGTGAGGGGTGTTTCTTTGCATCAGACCTGTAAATGACCATTTGAAAAATTGACTGAGCTTTTCTGCAACTCAAAATTGTAACCTTTTCCAAACAAACAGAGGTGCTTAAAAAAAAAATAACAAGTAAGCAGGTCAGCTTTGTTGCTAATAAGTTGTAAGTATTGGTATCATTAACATTTTAAAATAATATCAATAAAGATAACCAATGTTGTTCTTACTAATTCGGACAAATGGGAGGAGAAAAGGAATGTTGGCCTAATGGAGCTCTCCACAAACTTAACTGTGACCTATCACGCCATGCGTTCACACCAGCACAGAAGTCTGCATGTGACATGCCAACATGAGTGAAGTGAGCTGGAGGTGCCCCGCACGGGTTGCACCAACTAGCACTACAAGCATGCTTACCTATTATTGTGTATAGATAAGAATAGTTCAGTTTTGTATCTACCAGTGGATAAGAAAAATGGTAAAAAAAACAAAAACAAAATGAATGTACTGGATACTGGTTTGCAGGCAGAGAGACTGGAGCACGTGACGGGAATCAACAAATTAGGAGGATTGTTTTTGGACAGAAATGAGTCAATTGTCTGAAGATTTAAAGGTCTGTCACATTGGTAAGCAAAATTGTATGAATTTTCTACTCTTTGATTGACAGCTTATAAGTGACAAGAAATAATTGAATTAGAAACTTTTCTTCTGACTGTCTAAAACTTGGACCAGGAATTGAAGGAAATAATGATCTTCCTACCTGTGAAGAGGATGGAACAGCTTGGGTTTGGTTGCCGTGACAACCGGATGGCTCCCCTTGAGTAGAAGGGTTTAAGAAGCTTGCAGGGTAGGACACTGCCGGCTTGGGTGGGGCAGCACTAGCTACGGAGGGAGGTTGAGTGGATTCTGCTGGGCTATCTGTGACACTGCTGGGGGATTCGTGCTGGACTTGCCTGGCACTGGAGGACAACCTCCCTGCCCCAGCCTGATGAGGTCTCAGTCTTGCTGCAGTGGAGGAAGAGGAAGAGGACGACGACAATATTGTACTTGAAGCAGATGATGAGGTTGAAAACTGGCGGTCTGGATGGAGCAAATGGAAAAGTAACAAAATTTAAAAAATTTCATAGGGTAGTGGATAATGAGTGAGCTTCTTTTAAATTCATTTTTAGCCGAGGAGTTCTTGTTTATTGGAGGTTTTAGGACCCCATGACACACGAGGGTCATAGATGAGCCCAGAGGAAAGTAAGATGATAGAATTAGACCCAAGATCTTTAAACCCCCTTTTTGTACCAAAGTACTCAGTACGTTTAACTTGTGACCCTGAAGTCATATACCAAAAGGCATGAAATAAGGGATGACCACTTTAACCTAAACAAGACAATAAAAACCGGACTCAGGACAGAGAGGATTAGGGGAATAAGTAAGACAAAAAGCTTCAATATAAAAGAAAAGAAACAGAAGTAGAAGAGGTGCCAAGGACGCCTCCAACCTCAATTCCTCAGTGGACAGACCACCTGAGGAGTTTTGATCAAACTTCTAGCCATAAGTTTCATGCAAATTAAAATAAACCCCTGTACTAAACTGGAAACCTGAAATAACAATGAGAAAAGTAAACAAGAGACAATTTATATAAATTCACTCATAATGGTTTCCCCTTTTTTAATCAAGCCATTTCAACAATTGAAAATCAACGGAATGTGGCATGATAGCAAAATCAACTAATCAACTAACGAGATCAAAAGACAAAAAGGAATGCAAAATCCCCCCCACCCCACCCACCCACACATACACACAAAAATCAAATAGGTTTTTAAAAAAAGCCAAAAAACAAAAAACCCAGAAAAAAACAGGTAAAAATGGAGATTTGGCATCTCTGCATTTAATATGGAGAGAACTCAACATACCTTCATCTGATTCAGTCAAGTCCACAACCACAGTTGACCGACTATTCCTGTTGGAAACAGATCAAACAAAAATCATTGAAGGCAAGCTACTTCAATTCACATACGTACAAACTTACAGATGCTGAAGTGTGTTCTTAACTTGTTTTCCTTTTTTACTGTTTACAATCTTTAACTAATCCACTTTTCCTTTGGGTTCAAATTTGGGAAAACTGAGCAAGGGGACAATTCATATCCATCTTTTGCCCCTTTTTTTATTTTTTATTTCACAAACTCCGAGAAAAAGGGTAGTGAGGGATAAAAGAAAGATACAGAGACCGCACGCCTGATGAAGAAAGAGACAGACAAGACAGAGACAAATACACATAGAACTTTTCCTCGTGTTTAAAAGGCAACGACTATTTCCAAACACTCAGCTGACCTTATCAACTACTATTGTCCCTCCATCATAGTATTCATTTTAATATTATCTTTAGCAAAGGGAAATTAGACTGCAGGGTTTTTGCCCCAGAAAAATTTGGACAACTCCGGCATCTGCCGTAGTGCAGCAAAATGGAGTGTTGGGCACAATAGCCCTTGTGGGAGTAAAACCCCAAACCCTTTTGACATGGGTCTTGGTAACTCAGCCAATGTTCCAACTAAATATAAAAGTAAACTTTTTCATCATTGAAAAGTTTAAGATATTCTGAACAGAAAAAAAATCAAACATACAGATTATAGAGTAACTCTATAAGGCTCAGAAATTTTCATGTTGATAACTCAAATGAAAACTAATTTTTTAAAGATTGTTTGTACTAGGGCTCTTTCAGAATTAACCGGAAAACGGCCGTTATTTGGCAACCAGAAGGAATTTTTTATTTCTGTAAAAAGCATTAGATTTGTTATCCTTGTACCAATATTTCCACCAATCATAAAGTGCGCCGTGTTGTACAATGATTATCTACACAATTTTAAATATGGCGGCCCACCTTGCAACTTGGTCAGAAAAATCAGAGCTGTCATAAGGTTTTTGAATGCTAAAGGTCTAAATCCAACTGATATTCATAAAAATCTTCAGAGTGTATATGGTGAGCATGTCATCACTGGTGCAGTTTGTTTCAACAAGCCATTCTGAACTGAAAGACATTGCAGGAAGAGGGCGTACGTCAGAAGACAATGTAAAGCAGGTTGATGAGCTTATTCGTCAAGACAGGAGGTTGAAACTTCATGAAATTGCAAGCAGTCTTGAATTTTCAGAAACCTCAGCTCACAGAATTGTGTTTGATGAACTTGACTATAGATAAGTCAGTGCAAGATGGGTTCCAAAACAATTGACAGACAATCACAAAGAACAAAGATTGAACATCTGCAGGAAACTCTTGACAAGAAGCAAGGGCACACCCAGGGCCCATGGACATACTGTCAATGCTGCCGGAGACTTTACAGGTTATGATGAGGCTTTTCTTGACAGTATAGTCACAGGTGATGAGACTTGGTTACAACATTGCACTCCAGAAACCAAGCAAAATTCGATGATATGGAAACACCCTTCCTCGCCTGTTGCGAAGAAATTTAAAGTCATACCGTCAGCAAGGAAAATAATGGGAACTGTTTTCTGGGACACCCGTGGTGTTCTTCTGTTCGAAACCTTACAGCTTGGATATACAGTCAATGCTGCAAGGTACTGTCAAACCCTTGACAAGCTTAGAGAGGCCATATGCAGAAAGCGCCCAGGGCAGTTGACCAATGGGGTCATTTTGCAACATGACAACGCTACGCCCCACACAGCAAGACAGACTCAGAGTTGGATAGATAAAGGTTGATGGGAGATTTTGCCACACACCCCACACAGTCCAGACCTTGCACCATATGATTTTCACCTCTTTGGGCCACTGAAGCGCAAGCTGGCAGGAAAACGCTTTGATGACAATGATGAACTTGTTGATTATGTGCGGAAATGGTTACAATCCCTTGACGGAAGTTTCTTCTGGGAGGGTATATATTCCATGGTGAGGCGTTGGCAGAAGTGTGTTGACAGACTTGGCTGCTATGTAGAGAGGTGAAGGACGAATCAATTTTGTTGATAGCATTAAAAGCATGGATTTTATAACCGTTTTCCCGTTAATTCTGCAAGAGCCCTTGTAATTCAGTACTTCAAGAATATTATGAAAGTCAAAAAAGCACCTTCTTTGGACAATTTGAGAAATACAGATTTCCATCAAGGAATAAAAGAGGATTTTGCTACCAATCAAGACAAATAAATAGAGACATAAATAAAATATAAACACACCTACAAACACAAACATAAATTCAAATGCAAAGAGACACACAGACGCACATAAATATAACACATACAAACTAACCCACAGTAAACTTCACACCTGTTTTCAACCATCACAACTTCAACATCGCTGTCAGCCGAGCCAGACACCCTTTCATCTACTCCCTCCTGTTCTTCAACATCCACAGTTGTCACCTCCTCAGCTACTTCCATGCGGCTATCATCATTGTCGTCTTCATCGTCCCTGTCATTGTCATTAATTCCAGACACCAGCTTGGGTCGTCGTCTTAGTCCTCGCTCTCCCATGCTGGTTGCGAGCGCTTGGTTGGTCACTTCCTCTACCCAGTTGACAGGATGCAGCTGCCCACCCCCACCACCATCCCCAGCACCCAGAGTTGGTACATCTTCATCCACGTCAATGACATCAAGGTCATTACCCAAGGCTGCAACCATTCCAGAGGTGTGTGCAGTCATTATGGGTTTGGTATCCACATTGGTCAGTGGAATAGATGGGGGCCCTCTATCTGATAGAGGAGGTGAGGAGAGGCTTGAGCCTGATCAGACACAACAAAGAGATCAAAGTAAAATGAATTATAAACATTGAAAATTTGAAGAAATTGCATTTGATCCAAATTTAGATATATAATGATATGCTTTATACATAAAAAAAAAATAAATAAAATATTGGCTTGTTCGTTTACAAACACAAAAGTTCTATGGCCTAGGCACATATGAAGCGATGAGAACAGGAATCAACCATGCTGTTTCTGGTAAACCAGGATATCTGATAGCCGCAGCCAAGGTTTCCAACCATTGCCCTTCAGTGTGTGAGCCGAGCACCATACCAACTGAGCTACCAGGCCACCATACATAGTAGACATATATTTTAAGACCTCTCCATGTTCCCTGACTTGGCATGGTGGAGACGCTTATGCAGACTGATGATTTTAAATAAAGGCCATGCCATAGGTTCAACCATAATGGACAGGCTTTCACTCAAGACCCAGAAGAGATGGAAACAGCCTGGCAAGAGGCGTGGGTGGTACTCCCACCACTTGCCTAGGAGGCAGTGGGTTAACTGCCTGCTTCTTCGAAAGGACACCATAACGGACTTGATCCATGCATGTACAAGGACTATGATCCTGGCTACGAGGAATGTTAGGACCATCAGTGACTAAGAGAAAAACTTTTAGAAGAAGCTAAGAAATACAAAATAGAAATATTAGATGTAACTGAAACAAAGAAAAAAGGACAGGGAGTGGAAAATCTAGGTAGCCATAAATGAAAATATTCAGGTGTTAATTCTTGTGACAGAGCAAAAGCAGGTGCAGCTCTACTACAAACTAATGCTATTTATGACACATCAGATTTTAACTTTGTTAATAAGCATCTGCAAGAAGTTAATTATGAGTTTAAACATAAAACTATCAAAATCATTGTAGGTATGGACCAAATGAAGATGCACCAAAAGAAAAAAGAGAATCAATCTATGAGCATTTACAGACTCTAATTGAAAACACTAAACCAAACCAAGACATACTAAAACTATGTGATCTAAATGCTAGAGTTGGAAATAAAAAGGAAAGCTAGTGTGGAGTAATAGGTGGAGAAGGAGAAAGTTCAGAGAGTCCAAACGGTGAATTGTTGCTCGACCTATGCATTCTCAATAACCTAAAATTGCCAATACTTTCTTTCTTCACAAAGATATACATAAATGGACAAGAGTCTCAGAAAAAAGGGATGAAAGGTCAATAATCGATTACATAATTGTTAGCAATAACCTATTCTTCAATACTTATGATGTAAGGGTTAAAAGAGGAGCTGAAATCTACAGAGATCATTTTTTCTCAATGACAAAGTTTAACTTATCCATCAAGTTCAAAATACGCACACTAAAAGAACCACAAAAAAAAAAATAAAAATGTAGAAGCACTAGGAAATATATTAAGAAAAGAGGTTTACCAAAAACTACGAGGTGTCTTTCAGAAATAACTGGAAAACGGCTCTAAAATCCATGTTTTAATGCTATCAAAACAATTTTTGCCTGTGCTCATTCCTTGATTCGTCCTTCACTTCTCTTCATAGCAGCCAAGTCTGTCAACACACTTCTGCCAACGCCTCACCATGAAATATATACCCTCCCGGAAGAAACTTCCATCAAGGGATTGTAGCCATTTCCGCACATGATCAATAAGTTCATCACTGTCATCAAAGCGTTTTCCTGCCAGCTCGCGCTTCAGTGGCCCAAAGAGGTGAAAATCAGATGGTACAAGGTCTGGACTGTGTGGGGTGTGTGGCAAAATCTCCCAACCATATTTTTCTAACCAACTGTGGGTCTGTCTTGCTGTGTGGGGCATAGCGTTGTCATGTTGAAAAATGACCCCATTGGTCAACTGCCCTGGGCGCTTTCTGCAAATGGCTTCTCTAAGCTTGTCAAGGGTTTGACAGTGCCTTGCAGCATTGACTATATCTCCAAGCTGTAAGGTTTCGAATAGAAAAACACAACAGCTGTCCCAGAAAACAGTTCCCATTATTTTCCCTGCTGACGGTATGACTTTGAATTTCTTCGCAACAGGCGAGAAAGGTCGTTTCCATGTCATCGAAACTTGCTTGGTTTCTGGAGTGCAATGGTGCAACAAAGTCTCATCACCTGTGACTATACTGTCAAGAAAAGCCTCATCATTACCTGTAAAGTCTCCGGCAGCATTGACAGCATGTCCATGGGCCCTGGGTGTGCCCTTGCTTCCTGTCAAGAGTTTCCTGCAGATGTTCAATCTTTGTTCTTTGTGATTGTCTGTCAATCGTTTTGGAACCCATCTTGCACTGACTTATCTATAGCCGAGTTCATCAAACACAATTCTGTGAGCTGAGGTTTCTGTAATTTCATGAAGTTTCAACCTCCTGTCTTGACGAATAAGCTCATCAGCCTGCTTGACATTGTCTTCTGACGTCGCAGAAGACGAACGCCCTCTTCCTGCAATGTCTTTCAGTTCAGATTGGCCTGTTTGAAACAAACTACACCAGTGATATATTCGTGTACGGCTTATGGCATGCTCACCAGGTACACTCTGAATATTTTTATGAATATCGGTCGGATTTAGACCTCCAGCATTCAAAAACCTTATGGTAGCTCTGATTTCCTCCTTTGACCAAGTTTCAAGGTGGATCGCCATCTTTATAATTGTGTAGATAATCATTGTGAAGCACATCGCATTTATAATTTGTAGGAATATCCGCACAAGGATATAATGCTTTTTACAGAATCAAAAAATTCCTTCTGGTCGCCGAATAACAATCGTTTTCCTGTTAATTCTGAAAGGGCCCTTGTATTTAACAGGAAAAAAACCAGATTACAACCATCAACAAATGAAGATATAGAAAACTTATGGTCAATCTATAAAAAAGTACTGACAGAGAGTGTTAATGAGGTTTGTGAAAGGAAAATGACTGGAGGACATAGAAAGAGAACTGCATGGTGTAATTTAGAAATAAAGCAAAAGAGGGAAGAAAAAAAAGAAGCATGGAAACAATACTTGTCTAGTAAAGATAGCTCAGACTATAATACTTATAAACTACAAAAGGAAAGAAGCTAAAAATCAGGTGGAGAAATCAAAGCAGCACCAATGGGAGCAGTTTGGGCAAAAACAAGAAACAAACTTTAAAGAAAACCAAAAACTAAGCTGGGGTGCAATAAAAAGATGGAGGCAAGGAAAACAAATCCCAACAAAGCATGTAAGAAACAAACAGGGAGACATTGTAAAAGATAAAGGTGAAATACTAGAAGTGTGGTAAGAGTAATTCCAAAACCTACATTACAGTGACGACAGTAGTAGCATAGTAGATGATAATAAAGAGCATCACATTTCTTGTGATTCAGAGTTTTTCCAAACTCCATAAAGCTGGGTCCTGACACTGCTAAGGCGGTTTGAAGGAATAAGGATAACAAAACATATTGTCTCCCTTTTTCAAACTAAAAGGTTTGTTTCAATCCTCACACAATTCATAAAATGTTGGAAAACAGAACAAAAACAAAGAAAATAAACAAGTAAAAGACAAAAACCCAACAGACAACTGTAAAAGGAAAGTTTACCAGGCAAATTGATGTCCTCTGCACGAGGCAGGGGCAGAAAAGAGGCCTGTTCCTCAGTAGGCTGTGGTAAATAGGTCGCCATGGGCTCCGGTTCCAGAAAAGAAGGCAGCTTGCCTAGGCAGCCATTGGCATCGGGCTGCAAAGTGCGGTATCCATTCTCTGTGGCATTGTGGACTGTGGGGGGAGGCGACTGCGGTGGTCTGGATGACAAGGTGGAACAAGAAGGGGCAGCAGCAGACATAGCACTGGAAGTGTCCATGCTGTCTTCTTGGTGACTGGCATTTGGCATTGCAATACTAGAGAAGAAAAGGCAAAATGGAAAATGTGTGTGAAACATCTGTATGATGAAGTATGGGACGGGGACAGGGACACAGACATTTTGAGAATGACAGTACCTTGTGTACCGGAGATGAAAACTGAAAGAAAAAAACAAAACAACTCACATCAGAAGTAGTACAAAACAAATCATTGGGCCACTTAGCCCATAGCATAAGTATCTCGGACAAGAAAAAAACCTACCTAGCAGCCGCACCAGAGTGTTGTGGGTACTGCTTCTCTCTCTTCAAGCACAGACTGGATTGGGCAGAGCTTTGTCCCCCATTGCTGGTGCTTGGTCCTCTACTTGCCGAGGCTGAGCTATGACTGGTTGCTGCCGACCTCTTGGGACCCCGCCTGGGCACTGGGAAGCTGAAGGTCATGTCCCCATGGCCAAAGACTGTCTCCACAATATTGTCCACCGATTGATTGTTGGCACGGCGATGAAATGGCATGTCAGAATCTTCTGTAGTCATCATTTCTGCATTTTGAAGAAAAATATACTTAGATTGTTATCAACTAAAGATGTGTTTTGATCACAGGAGAAAATCTGGACACACCAAAAAATTAAAGGAATGCAAAAATTTTGAGATTAAAAAACCTAATGCACTTAATGAGTATTTCGTCAAAATATGAAATGAAGGGAAACTACTTGAAAAAAGTAAACATGTAACACTTCCCTTACATGACCCAAAAAACAAAATGAATCCAAACAACTTGAGGTATGCCAAAAAATGAATTTAATCTTAAATCCTTGAGGAAACAAATCCAATATAATTTTTCAAAGTAAGATTATAAACAATGCATTTTCAGCATGCTCTGAGCTATGTAAGAAAATATTATTAACGACTGAAATTTTTTTTTTTAAAATACAAAATTTATCTCCTAAGTGTGACAAAGTGTCCTGAGGTGGACTTCGTACATCTCAGGATCGAGAAAACTTAACACCCCTCATCATCATTTCAGCTCGGTAAACGAGTTGATTATTTCAACAGGCCTCAAAATATAACCATTTCGCTCTACAACCAAGATGCCATTATCTTAAGAGTAATTGCATCATGCACAGTATGAGATCACTCACACTCCATCCTCACTCAATTCCTCCTACGTTGCTTACCTAAACAACTCCACATAGGTAAAAAGAAGCATGAATATTAATTCAGCTGACCTCTCTACATCCAATCAAAGATGAGCTAGACTCATGGGTACGCCAGTTAATTAGGGCTTATGTAAAGAAAGAACAGGTAAGCAACCTCACCTTGCCACCAAGAAAACCTGTTCTCACCTTGTGTGAAAGAAAGAAACTAGTTCTCGCACTCCTGCAAATGAAATATTGCTTACCGCTAGAACAAGTTTGTAAACTCAGCAATAAAAGATATGAAATCATTTCTCCCTACAGTTCCTATTTCAGGCAACAAAGCCACCTGCAAGCTTCCCAGGTCAACACTTAGCAAGACCCTTTCCGGCTCCCTTGGTGAATGCAGCTCCGCCCAGAGGAGACGCCAGCCCAGCCGACGAATCCTAGATAAGTCCATATAACTAAACAGGAACAATCTGTTTGGGAATTCTAATGCCAGTAATTTTTCCAAGTGATTTAAAGAGCCACATGTATTTATTTATTCTTTGTCCATAAAGGACCATAATTTTTACGTAATAAATGCACTTTCTTTCTTGTGAATCAATCAGATCACAGAGTTAGTGAAGTTATTTCTTTCCAGTAAACTCAGGGTTAAGAATTCAATTATTACTATTTTCACAGGTTCAATCTTCTTCACTCCCCTCTGTCTTCTTACCATAAGCTATTGTCTCAATTACAGACCAGTGTTATTTAAGCACAGTGTCTGAGAAAAAAGCTTTTCAACAAAGTTTAGACAGAAAATTAACTTCCAGGCACCAACAATTTATGCAATAACAGTCCCATTCTCTCTCCTTTAAACTCTTCATTGAACGTAGGCCAATCTCCATATTTATTTATTTTTATTTTTTTTTTGGACAGAAGAATCATAAAAACTACATTTTCTATGATGAAACTACCTTTGCTGGTAGCTTTTAAGAAATAAAACACAGCTTTGAAGAAAAACGAGCACCTAATTGAATCGCACTTTCGATAGCAAACAATATAATAAAATGAAAGTCAATTAAAAGATGAAAACACAATTAAGACACTGCTAAAAAGTTACCAAATATTAGAAGCAACAATCATCTAATAAAATATGACTCCACAACCTTGTTCATCAAGGAAATTCAGAGCCAAACACAAAAATCTGATAGAACGAAATACTTTGTTAGAGCTCAGATGGTCACCAATGTCAGTTTGGTACTTTGTCAATGCTCATTAAAAACAAACTTTTGCTTTTTCCTTCTTTAAAATGAACAAAAAACAAATAGATAAAAAACAGAAAAAGTTTCATGAGAATTAAGTTTTTCAACTCCCCTTTTGACGACAAACATTGGACAACCATCAAATTACTGTCAATTTCCTCCTATGAAACTTGAATAATAAAAAATTGAGGAGAAATACTAAAATTCTAGGAGTTTTGAGGAGTCTACGAACCCTGCTATAAATTAGTAGACATGAAATGAATCCAACTTCAGCAAAGAGACCCATAATACTTACTTTGTATCATACCAAAACATGGAATGAATCAACATAACTTAAGCAAACAAACCTATCACACTTCCAATGTATCAATCTGAGCTTTTTTCCTCTGTTCATACCTGACAAACTGGGGAACATGGAATTGACAGATTCCTCTGTCACATCATTGGAACAATGTGGGTAAACAGGTCTCTCCTCGTAGTCTGGTGGGAGCTGGGGTAACTCCTGATTAAAGGCGGTGGCATATGGCCTTTCTCTCACCTCTTCACCTGGACAATGAAGAGATTCATCAACAGGGAAAAATAAAACAACATCAATGAATCAAAAGCAATCTCTGTCAAAATAGTTGGCAAAGAAAACTTATATTCCCACATATGTGTAGCGGCCTGACAATAGGTGCCAGAAGTAGCACAGGAAAGTTTTGAGATGTGAGGCAAAATGTAAAAAACTTTTTGTCCTTGTTTTTTGTTTTTTTTTAATATTTCGTGCTGTTCCTGGGTTATCGAAGAACCTTCCCACAAAAGCATAACGCAAAATAACACCTTCAAATATTTTAATTTTTTTTTTTTTTCTGGGATCACTCAAGGCTAGATTTCATGTGTTTTTATCAAAAGCACCCGTGAAAAATATGAAACTTTGAACAGATTGTTGAGGAAGTAAATATTGACTAAAATAGTCATATAACATATGTAAACAAAACGGAATATTTAGACACGATGTAG
>JBCIKM010031952.1:0-16078 GCA_039654465.1 Melibe viridis
AGGGGAGAGTGTTTTAACTCTTTCTTACAAAGCAAGGTGCCATCTGCACTTGGTAGTTAGTTGAGGGGGGGGGAGGGGTTCCCACAGGAATTTTTTTGGAAAAATTGGAATAAAATTGTGCATTTTGGGAGCACTCAAGGCTATATCAGGTCTTCAAAATAGCAAAGAGAAAGGGGAATATGGAGGAAAAGGGGCAGGGTGGGATGAGGAAGATAGAGTAGCAAAATGAAAGCAGGGCTTGGGAAGAAAGTAAGATGAGAATAGAGTGATCAAGAGACAGAGGGAGGTGGGAGACTAGAAGAATTGTGACAAAAAGAGTCATTAATTGCCTCAGACAACAAACTTATCAAGGGCTAAGAATTTATTAAAGATTTAAAAGTAGAAATTTTACCTCTGTGATACTGTCTAAAATTTTCCCCATGGTCTCCCTTCGCTTGAGTTTTGCTTTCTCCATGGCCTCTAATTTGACCAACACAGCATCGATCTTGGATACAATACTGCCAATAGAATGCTCCATTCTGTCAACTCTTCTAGACAAAACTGTAAATTCTTCATATGAAACACCATTGGATGTGCGTCCAGTTCGAGAGGATTTTGTCCCACTGTCCTCATCATCACTGTCATCTCCACTGTCACCCTCATTGAAACTGACACGGCTACTTGAGCGGCGACCTGTTCCTGGTCTATCACTTTTACCACCAAGATCCTCATATTCTTTGTTCAAGGCATTCTGAAAATAATAAGTAAAAGCAACAAGTGCAAAATCTATCACATAAACTTTGCAAAGCCTTTGATTACATTGATTAAAAATATACATCGAAGGTCATGCTTTCACATTAAAAACAAACTACAAAACTGTGTAGGACTTATATACCATAGTCCATTCCACGGTAAAATAGAAAATAATGTTTTTTTCATAATAACTTTCATGTCCAAGGATCTGTTGCTCTGAAAGTTTGAATGTGGCTCTAAGTCAATTTGTCTCAACTAAGTTCTAAATTTGAGCAATATCCATTCAGTTTTTGACCTGGTTTCTTCTTTGTCTTTGCATTTTCACACCATGAGGTGCGATTGTGCAATGTACGAATACTATTATCATTGTACCTTAAAATTAATGTCGTCAAAATAGTTTTTCTTCTATATGGAGTATCCGTCTTTGAATAGTCTCTCGAGTCAAACAATGCAGGTAGGCTGTGGCCATAGTCCTGACAATAGACTCTCTGACACCCCCCTCCCCCACTCTCTTCAAATGTACATTATAGACCAGGATGGTCAAGTACGAGACGCCCACTTGAGATAAAAAAATTTCCTGAATTAGAACATTTTGTCAGAGGGAAAACATTGGTGACAAAGCTTTGAGCAGCAACATGTCTATTCAAAATTGTGCTATTAGACAGACTTGGGTGTCTTGTGGCATGCTCTTAGAACACAAATTCATATAGAAAATAGAAAAAATTATGTTTCCTGGGAAAGCTGTGCCCTTAGGTGGATTGTGTGCTTAGAAGCCGTGGTCTTTGGCGGCAACCACTGAATTAATTATAATTTCCATGAAGGATGAAATAAAGTATAACTTATTTTATCTAATATCTTACTTATATGCTGCAGAAGTATATTTATTATTATTATTATAATTATTATTATTAAAATTACATGGCAAAAAAATATCCCTCTATCTCTTTTAAATATTTAATCTAACAAGGACAGAAATTGGCCAGACCCAACACTCAGGATGAAAATTGACAAGGCGCAAAATAAAGCACTATTGTGGAAGCTCACTGATAGTCTTATTGCCACAGGAGCCTTAGCTTTCCTTTAAAACATGCTCACCTTTTCAAGCATCAAGTCTGCTTGCATGCGTTTCTGCTCCTCTTCATCCAACACCCGATCTCCATCCAAATCATACTTGGCAAACAGAGCTTCGATTTCACCATCAGCATAGCCACGACTGAAGTAGAAAAGATTGAAGTTTCATTTTAAACTTGGACTTAAAAATCGCAGAATACCGCGTAATACTTTACAAAAGGCCTCAAAGTGATTTGCTCATAATGAATTTTAACAAATAGGTTTTAGTTGCTGTGTTGACTTGATTTTTCTTCAGTCTTTGAGGGGGGTTGGGGTTGGATCAAATTTTAAAAGCATTCAGAATTAAAATCACAAAAGTTTGAATAATTCAGACATACGATTTCAGATCTTGTCTCCATTCATCAAAGTCCAGTTGTTTGTCCTGATTGATGTCAGCGGTCTTCAAAGCCTGCTGGATGTCAACAATCTTGTCCCGCTTGAAATTCAGCTTGTCAAGCATCTTCACATAGCCCTGGAGATTGTTTTATAAAATATTGTACAGTGAGTAATACAAATTCATAGATACAACATCATGCCATAAAATGGTTTCATCCCTTTAAAGAACCTTCAAAATCCAATTAACAACCCATCAATAAGTTTTTAAAAAAAAGAAAAAAGAAAAAAAAAGATTTTCATAAATTGTTGCATAATTTGAACAGCAAATATTACCTTCTTGAAGTAATCAGCAATCTCAAATTCATTCTTTGCATTGGCCATGTCAGATTTGACCTCTGAGTAGGTGTCATTGATGATAGCCAAGAACATGTTGATCAGGACAAAGAAGACAAAGAAGACAAACAGAATGAAGAAGATTGGCCCAAGGACTCGGTTGGCTTGCTCAAGTTGGTGGAAATCAAAGTCTCCCAGAATGATTCGGAACAGGGTGAAGCTATAATTTGAATAAAATAATGAACAATTCATTGTAAAGTACACTGTCACCAGTTAACTAAAGAAAATTCAACAAAACCAAAGACAAAACAATAGCACAAACCACCACCCTGTTTTATGCTCTATAAAAAAAATTTAAACAAACCAAAAAGACACCAAAAAATCCCTCCCAGCCCCACAGCAGTCCACACTTTAAATTAAGTACTTTGATCACATTCATGTCTCAAACTTTGTTCATTCACTCAATTCAACAGCCCAACAAACATGAAAGATGTGCGCGCTCAAGTGTCCGTAACAAGACTGCTCTGCATGAATACATGCTATCTCATTCCCTTAATACAGTTCCAAACCATGATGTAGGTACTATAATTGAAATGGTGTACCTAAAACTCAGAGATGAAGGTTATTTGGAATGGACGCACTGAGAATGGCTGTAGAAGGAGGGAGAGTGAGTGGGTTAGACCAATATAAAAGAATACAGTGAATGTGTAATTGATGTGGATTTCTTGGACGGTGTGCTGCAAGATATCATAACCCATACAGGTATGGCATTCATCCAACAGACCCTGCAAAATAGAGAGGCTGGGGGAAAAAAACAAACAATACAAAGACACAGTGAACTTACAAGGAATTTGTGAAACTGCTGAAATCCTTGACCTGTGTTCCAAACAGGAGGTAGCCAAGCTGAGTGAAGGCTAAGAAGATGATGAGGAACATTACAAAGAATCCAGCAAGATCCTTAGCGCATCTTCCAAGAGTAGAAGACAGTTGGGTCATAGTCTTGTTGAAGCTTATGTACTTGAAAATCTGTTGAGGCAACATCCAAAAATTAGTCATTCTCTTTATAGAAGAGATACTAATAAATATCTGAGTCCTAATTCCTATCATTCTCACCCTCAAAGAAAAGAACTAAACAACAAAACAAAACAAATAAAAAAGCTTATCGCAGACAAGCAAGCATATAAAAATTTGAAAACAACACTGCCCCCCTAAACCCCCCCCCCCCCCCCAAAAAAAAACAAACAAACAAAAAACCACTGTCAAAAATATCATGTGATAAGAAACAGGTAATAGCTTTGACTTTGGGCTAAACAATAATGATACCAGCTATTTTTGTTACCTTAGTGTTAATAAGTCAATCTACATTTCAGTTATCTACTAAAATGAGATCGACCAAATTACTTGTGCATTTTCATCAATTTACCTTAATCCAAGCCATGAAGACAGTGATGGCAATAGTGTTGCTAAATCGAGTCTCCCAATAACTGAGTCTCTCAAAGTCAGCATACTTTGAGGTATCCCTTAGTAGCTTGTCCAGTTTGTCAGACACTTCTATCGTCCGGTAAATGTTAAAAGCAACAACCACAATGGATAGGAGGATAACCAAGATGTCAAGGATGTTCCAGAAACTCTTGAAGTATGACAGCTTATGTTTCTTTATCTGATAAATGAGTGTAATAGAGTAATAGAGTTGATCAATTATTAAAAATAAAAGGCTGAAAGTGGTAAGATAAATTACTCCTTGTAATACTAAAATTAAACAACATGACTGATGTTAAAAATTACATAAGAGAAGGTCCACAAGAATGCAGCACGCTTTGTAACAAACAACTATGTACACACAAGGTAGCACAAAAACTCACATGCAAAACCTAAGATGAATTCCCCTTGAGGATCACAGAGCCATGGTAAAAGCTACAACCTTTTACAAAGGAATGAATAATCTTATCAATATACCCCTTAATAAATGCAAAGTTAACAACCATAAAATTAATACAGTGCTAAATAAAACGGAAAATCATAATATACCAGCATCAAATCTAGACTGCCACTTGCATTAATTCTTTCCTAGTTGAATAAGACTGTGGAACAGAATCCCAGAATCCATCAGATTCAGTCTGAACGTGGACAAATTCAAGCAGGGCCTTGATCACATCACACTCAGATCAAGGTATTAAAGTTTTCTCTATGGCCCATTGGAACTTAAATCTGTTTTTAATGGGTATTACACACACAACAATAACACTCAATCTCACTGAGTCAATCGATATAACTGAAGAAGAGCAGAGAAGAAGAGACAGACAATTTTTTTTAGCTCGTATCATGCTTACCTCAAGGACCTCTTCAACTGCGTAGTAAAGAATGAAGAGGCAGAAGATAAGTTCACAAGCCAAAATGAAGTAGTCACCAACAGTCACATAGCGAAGGAGTTTGACAGTTCTAAAAGTCCAAGACGGAATGGCTCCACCAGTAGCAGGGAACTCCACCAGCAATCTGTACCATGTAAAGGTCAAAATTCAATGTTATATTCAGATTACTATATCAGTCAAACAATGCCAGTTTCCAACATTCCTTTGCTTAATGCACATATTTCTGAAAAAAAAAAAATTGTTGTTCAATATAATTTAATACAAAAAAAAAAAAAAAAAAAAAAATTAAAAAATTTATAGAATGACTTTAAAAAAATATTGAAAGAGTCAAGAACAAACAATTTCATGGCATTACTCAATCAATATGAAACTTAACAAATTTTCTCACCGGACAACACAGAAAAGGTTGATATTGGCATTGTAGACAGTGAAGTCGATGAACAAAGCTCGGGTTCCTCTTTCAATCCACAAATTGTTGAACAGGTAGTTGATTATTTCCAGGGATGGGGCTTTCTCAGTAGCAAGGTCTTTGTAATTACCACCTCCACTGTAAGTGTTCAACTCTCCCCAGTGGGATGACCCTTCCAGTGAAGATTCAGAGAAGTAATTCCATCTGAGATGAAAAAAAGAAAAAAAATCAATTACGACCAATATACACCTAAACAGACTATAATTTTCAGGCAGAAATTTGGTACAAAACATGTTCATTATGACACAAATGTGAAAAAGAGAAAAATAAAAGGCAGTCATAACTATTTTTAAAAGTATAGGCAACAGGTCTCATTTTTCTAAAAGTCATATCAAAATGTGCACATTATCTACATCAGATTTTTTAACCCCCAATTCATATTCAAATTCAAAAACTTTATTTATTGCTGGTATCAGTATTAAAATATTTCAATATGAATAACATATAAAGCTTTTGACTGACAGAAAAATTTAAAAAAAAAAAAAAAAAAAAAAAAGATACATATCTACATACGTGCATACTTTATATAGAGTGATCATAATACATAAATTCATTAGTACACAAATTACGCCTTTCATTCAAGGATTTCTTTAAAGTTATCAGATCCTATAAGAAATGAATCAACTTGATAAAAGATCACAAAGTTGACACTGTGATAAAGAGTGAAGAGAGAAAAAGCCAATTGATTTCAAGTTGAAAAACTAACGCAGTATTGTTGTTTCTGTCCAAAAGGGGTCCAAAAGCTTTCTTGTCCTCAATACTCTCAGCATAAGAGTCATAGCATTCTGAGATGAAATCTTCAAAGTCTTCATGTACCTGAATAGAAAAACAAATTGTTTGAAAATGAAAAGATACAATGAGACTATTTCAGCCCTTGTCTTTTGCTGATTAATTTTTTAAAGTTTTATACATATAACGGACACTGAAAACTTAACTAGAGCTCAATTACAGTTACAAATATGAACTGTCATATTCTAAACTATTACTTATCAACATGCCACTTTACAAAGTCTTATAAAAATGTAAGCTAAAAAAAAAAGAAGACAAAAGACATTTCAACTCTATTCTATATTCTTCCATCAAAATGAAAAAGAAAAGATTTTCAACCCCTACTGAGCACAAAAGAAAATTATCTGTCCTTGAATACAAGATTTATAGAGATCAATAGCTGCGAGTACAAACTGGCCACTTACGACACAGGAGTTGCTGTGAACTCTAAGCTGCCTTAGCCTTGGCACCCCCAACAGCTTGTTTTCATAGTAGATATATCCTTTCTCTCCATCATTGAGACTTTCGTTGTTGTAGTTTGTTTCCCAATACAGGCCATCCACCAGAGGTCCCTTGGCATACTAATATGGAAATGATTATCAGGAGGTATTTGATTAATATAAACTTTTCACCATAAAGTAGAGCTTAACAATGAGGCACTTAATGCTAAAAACCTTACTCATGAGAAAGATCCCCAAACCCCTTTCCCAATCTCAAGATCAAAATGATCATTGAACAAGAATACAGCATTACATTACATCCATTAGCAACCTGCTGCCAAGTTTATAGATTAGTATTAATTTTAAGTTAGAGACTCCTTATTCAACAAGTAACTGACGCAAAACTACACACACTAAGACACAAACTTCAAAATTTGGGGAATAATATCAAAGTTGCCCTGGTAAAGGATACTTCCAAGTCTCTTTAAATGATAGGATTAAAAAAACTCTTCTTGCTTATGAGTTAAAGGTTATTTTGATATGAAACATATTGAAATATGGTTCAATACTCACACGCCAGAAATCTTCAATGCTGGTCAAAGTACGGAAAGTTCCACCATTTTGAGAATTGGCCGTGTCCAAGAAAAGATCACTCATCACTTTTGTGTAATAGTACATTGTGGTTGACGTCATCCCAAATGTAACTGAAATTAAGGAAGGACGTATCATTTCTTTTCTGATCAGAGAACATATTAAGCGACTTCATGACAGAAGAATTTTCTTGACTGTTATTTTCTTTATTTTCACTTGCAGAGTTGGAGACATTCCATGACCGAAATAAAACAGTTCACAAGAGTTATCACCATTTTTCATGACATAGATGAAGAAAGAAAAAAATCAAAACCCATTTTTCAAGGGGACAGACTAACTAAAATGGAATCAAGTACTCACTGACACAAAGCACAACCAAGAAGACAATGTAAATGAGAAGTTCCCTCAGGGTTGTCTTCACATAGAGCTCCCTGTTGGTCTTTGTCTCCTCTGTTTGACGAGTTGCCCACAGAGCTGCAGAGAACAGTTTACAGTAACAGTGAAAGTAATCTCAAAACAAATAAAAATGCTCTAGATATAATAAAAAAAGCAATTTTTCTTTTGCAAAGTTTTACAATCAATGATTATGCCAAGCATAAATTTGCATACACCAGTTTGGGAAAGGCTAAAATAAGAGATAAAAAAATGAACAGGATATCATTAATTACAATCATCACAGCTGGCAAAGATGAGTAAAAGAGGAAAAAAAAAATCACCATCTTCAAATTTCTTCTTAAGTTTCCAAGTACAAGAATCTGATATCAATCTTTAAATTTTCAGAACATTTTGGAAATCATTAGGAAGAAATCTGCCCTATGGACACACTTACAACGGACTATCTTCCCAACATAGCCCAGACAGCCACAACTGTTGCCTTTGGATTTTTGTAGATTAGCAGTTGAACTAGCCATCTGGCTAGATGAGGATTTTGCACTTCGGCTTTGTCCTGATCCATAAACCTGTAAGAAAAGGTGGGTTGTTGTTTTATTTTTTTTTTCAAAGATCTTTTTTCAAGTTTTATGATAATTTTTCAGATAATTACCCAAAATAGAAAAATAGAAGTTTGAATTGCAATGAAGAAAGGAGATAAATATGATGAAAATCCTTCAACAAAAATTAAATGCGTAGATAATAATAATGAAATTTATTTATAAAGCAACTGAATTTGAAAGAAAACACAATCAATACATCGGGTGCATGAACAAAAAAAAAGGCCCATCTCAAAATAAGACTGACCTCACTATCCATGTTCATATCAGGATCATTCTGAATTCCGTCTCCATAGCCATCATCCCAGGCAGTACGAGACTGCCCACTGGAGGGCCTGTTACTCATTCCAGAAGTGTTTGGTCTAAGGAGTAGATAATTTAAGGAGTGAAGAAAATGGAAAGTTTAGAAAATGTTAAGGATAAATAAGTTGCAGCTATGTGCATGTGATGAAAAAGTCTGCTGGACTTCTGATTTCCTAAATTATCTACCTTCGATTTTTAAAACCCAGGAAATTAATTCTTTTTAATAATTCTTTGTGTGTCTTTATCAATAAAAGGTTTTAACCTCAGGCCAAGATAGGTAAAAAAAAGGGGTTACTTTGGAAACCATAAAGTTAACACTGATAATCAGTTCGGATTAGCTTTATTAACTCCCTACCTTTACTATTCTGAAAAGACTTTTTAACAATTCCTCTCACTTTGTCATGAATGCAGTATATGTATGTAAAAATATTAAACCAAGTTTCTGCACTGAGGCTATTGTTGTGTATGAAAGATTCAACTTTACATTTAATTTACATGCAAATAAGTCTTTGGAGCCTGTGGGCAACAGTCCAACAAAACAAAATCTTAAAGGCATTTTTTTCTAATCGGCTGCCAGGCTAAGATACTCTGTGGTCCAATTATGGGTTGGACTGAACACCTTTTCAGGTCAGATCAGGATGGCGTGTAGAAATCCCTGGTCACATAACTGGAGTCCAATCACAGTAGACTGATACAAATGTTAGGAATTATTCTCCACTGATTGACCAGTCTCAAATAAGACATAACAAAAGTCTTGTAGTTTTTATTTTTAACCAAGTCTCCTCTGATTGGGCTCAAATTGCCTGAGCTACTTTCACTTTCTAAGTTATCTGACGAGGTTTTGTAAACATAAACAATAAACCATGATTTTCCATGTGATGTTGTGCAAATAAAATGAAATGTACAATTGTACAATGTGTGGCATTTTTATGAATACTGCAAGAGGGAAAAAAAAGATATAGGGGTAATGGAAATTTCTTACAGACACACTTACTGCCCATTGCAAACAAAAGATTTGAAATAAAGTTTTATGGTTGAATCCCTTGAACTCTGAAGGGCCAATATACTGGCCAATAGTTCTGAAAAACACTAAAGGGGTGTTATTTTTTGGCCTGGCTGAAAACCAGTGTCTTCTTGAAATTAATTTCTCATCTTGTTAGTGGAGTCAACCATCAATAACAAATGTTTGGCAGCAAGGGAAAAGGACGATTTGAAGGAAACTAGTTTTCTAGATTTTTATTTCTTCTAAAATTTCAACAACTGAAGATTCTAATACTTTTTAAATTTTTTCAAATATCTTCAAACGATTTTTTGTGATTTTTAAAGAATGGATGGCAGTGGGTCCTGTTTTTGAGAAAATGGCTGACAAAGATGATGAATTTGAAGTATGAGTGAAAATTGATTTCAACATTACAATAATACAAAGTGTTTAAGATAACTGGATGGGTTAGATTTTTTATCCTTATTGTCTTCAATATTTAAGAACTTAATTCTTCTTTGTTACTTTCCCTCATTTTGCTCATTGACTAGTCAATGCATCAACTCTTAGCCAAGATAGATGTCTAGTTAGGTTGTTTAAAATTTTCTTCTGGTCATGTTGAATCAGCTGAGACTGAATAAAGATCCAATATGAAAAACTGAGTTTCGGGGCGCTATGAGGGAAAAGTAAAAGTGAATAGCATAATGTCTGTTCGTTACGTTCAACGCCAAATGATGCTGAAGGTGATAATGCAGAAAGTAGTAATTATTACACACATGTGCCTGTAGAGACGGGATGACTAAAAATGGCCACTACCATTCTGCTGGTGCGATAGTGGGACAAAGGGTAGAAAAAGCTTGACTATAAAGAAATGCAAGGCACTTGGCAGCTCTTCTTGGGTAGCACAGCCGGAGACACGTTTCTCAAAATCTCGATGAATGCCAGCCCCAGCCAGCGAAATTTCACTCATGGTTTCGATTGATAACCTAAATCAAAAAGTACATTTCTTTTCATCAATTGATATTACATTTGTAGAATTTTGACCTCACAGTGGCTTAACTTGTTGTGTCAATCGATCAACAAACTCTTCGAACTGCACAATGAATCAAGACAAACCTAGACGTCCAGAGTTATGTTATTTTGAGCCTACTCTCAAGTACCAAGTTTTTACTATCATAAAACAACTGAATTGTTATTGCTGTCTGAAAAAATGGCTAGAAAAACATAAAAAGATGGTTTCTCTTTAAAACTTTTAAGACTTTATTCGAGAGGCTGGCAACAAATTTGTCTTCAGAGGCTGCAAATTTTAAAGAAAACGATGTCGTCATTCATTCTAAACAACTTAGTGGTGTAAATAGTCAAATAACTTTATATTTTGTGTGATAAAAGATGTTAAACAGAAGACAAGATTTATTCAAATGGCCTTTTCCACTCATTCGACAGTAAAGTATGGTTGTGCAAATGAAAAATTTGTAGTCAAATTGAGACGAATCCCATCAAGAGGGTATATTCGGTTACTAGCCTGCACAATGGGTACTGAAGAATGGGATTTCTGTGCACTTAGTTTATTTTTAGAGCTGAGGGAATTTCTGAAAGATTGGTATGTCATTCAATAGTATCCAAATGGGAGAAGTTAGTAAACAAGCGGCCGAAAATCGCATTCTCATTCAATAAAATATAATTCGTCGATCATCAGTTCATGAACTCAACTTGCATCAAATAACTTCAAAATACACCAACTTAGCATTAATTTCAAAGCCTGATAATTTCAGAGAAGATAGATTAATATTTTTCAACTTTTAAAGATAGAAAAGCCAGAGTTGACAGATGAAACCGAACCTGACTGAACCTCTTATCTCCAAAAAGTGATTTGCGTCAAGTCCGCAGTCTTCCCTGGAAGCCACACATATATTCAATCGCATACTGCATTGACACAAAATGCAAACATTTTTGGACTAACTCATGTCCTAAGGGAGTGGTATTAATACCATTGATTCACTCCTTAGCATCCATTATTTGCTATGGGAATGGTATTAATACCAGTTGCACCTCTCGTTTCATGCCAGCAGACTCAAGCGGGAATATGATTCCACTACCAACACACTATTTGAGGCCTTGTTTACTGGAGAACATGACACACTAGACCAATGATATCATACCAAAGATGGCCCGATTTTAATGGTTTGACGAGGAAAGATAGAAAGGGATCGAATGATTAAAAAAAAAAAAAAAGGTAGTAAACATGACTCGACGGCAAACATGCTGGTGAAAGATGGGAGCCTTGCTTACATGTGGGAAAGAATGCACACGGCGAAAGTAGGTCATGAACTGCCTCACGGCCACCTTGATATTTTGCATACAGAAGTACTTCAGTTTCAAGTTGATACAGGGTATATTACAATGAACGCCCTGTGGTAAATTTGCTCATTGGTCTTTATCAATGAGCAGATCCCACCAAGGCAACAGCTGCTATTGTTTGGCTTAAGATCGAGTAATACCCCTTGTATTTCTCATTATGCCACGCATGATTAAGCATGGTGGACTGATCCTCTGCCTGTCTTCATTTCTTGTGATCCAGAATTCTTCCCGGCTCCTTGGAGCTGGGTCCCACACTTCTTAGAGGCGGTAGGAAGGGATATGGATAACAAAACAAAAATATTACATTGAAGTTTGTTTCAGAAAGGACTATGAATACAATTCTAAAAAAGTTCAAACAATGATGATGTTCTGAAACAATTTTTGGAGGGTACAGGAACAAAATTATCGTATTGAATGGTGTTTCTGCAGCTTTATTTTTGTGCACTCTATCCTAACATTATGAAAATGGGAATTTTGCAGATTGTCTTGCTAAACACTGTATTATAATCATGAGAGATGTCTATGGCACTTTGGTTATTTGACACGATGTGTGATGTAATACTGTAAACAAAAAGTCATAAATCATTAAAAATCTCTCAAAGCTCTGTTTTACAGAGTTGAATAAGATTTCGCAAATAGACATTTAAACTACCTACCTGTTGAAACCCATAAAAGCTAGCCCACATGAATATAGTCACTAATAAAATACCTAAGGGTGTGGTATTGTGACAATAAATTACCCAAATCTTAAAAAGAAAAAGAAAAAACAAAAGAAACAAACAAAAGTACCAAAAAAACAAACAAACTTTTCCCACTTTTCCCTTATCTTATGAAGACCAAGGGACAAAAAGCCCTCAGTTTCGTGAAACGCAATTGATCGTAAAATTATCCGACCTGACTATTCCAAGGCAAACCTTCCCAATTCCGAAGTAAAAAAATCTGTTTATTTCCGTAGCTGGGTTTGACTTAATTTCGATTGTAACAAAATCGCCTAAATTCAGTCAACTTTCGAACTTCCTGCGAGTTTGCCTTCCAAGACTTGTTACACTTGTTGCCCTCAGTTGTCAGCAGACTCTCACTGAGCTCGAGAGTTGGGCGAGGGTTTTGGGGGGTTTTGTTGTTTTGTTTTTTTCTTTTCACGGTATGCAACTCCGAAAATAAAGAAGAAAGATACTTAGAGACACAGTTACTTGCTCTCACACATAACTGCTAAGACAGCGATGATGACATTAATTATTGCTCAGTGATATTGTGAGATCTCCTTGCCAGAATTCCGGTCAGCGGAGCAAATTTAGGCTGTAGGCAGTACTCGTGGCTGTTTTTAATAAGTTAACTACTTCGACACTTACTTCCACAGTTGCACTCTGTCACTGTGGACTGGATTAAGAGCAGCCCTCAATAATGTGTACTTGACAGAGAGGTACGGTACTCGCCTCTCAAGCGAAATGTCCTGGGTTCGAGTCTCATGAACGAGCAAAATTCAAATTTAATCCCTACACGATCACGGTGCCTCAACCGTTAGGGCGTTGGACTTTCATGCTGAAGAGCGAGGGTTCGATTCCTTCCGTCGTCATCGTGCTATGTCTTTGGGCAAGGCACTTTACCAAACTTGCGTTATCCAATCGGAGATGGCCGTAAAGCTCGAGGTCCCCTCAGTTGTTGGCAACGTCTCTTTATCAGAAAAAAAAAAAAATGTAACACGCCTAATTGGCGAAGGCGTATAGTCATAATATATCTTCATTGTCTTCCTGGAATGTTATGGTAGGTATTGTTGAGCCCATAGAGCATCCCTGTCACAGCCTGTGGATATGCGCTATAATATTATCAACACTATGTATTATTAATGTCAGGTTTAATGCTTTTTGACATCCCAGTTTTCACCAATTCAACCTTCTCCTCCTCCTCTCCCCTCCCCCTCCCCTCCTCCTTCTCCTCCTTTCTTTCTTTCTTTCCTTCTTCTTCTTCTTCTTCTTCTTCTTCTTCTTCTTCTTCTTTATAAAGAGACGATCAAAATGCAGCGTGAAAAGCTTCGCTTCATTGAAAGGTTGCTGGTGGTTCAATGGTTTGTTTGAAATCCTTTTAGGACAACATTTCTTGTCATTTCCTTCGATCACTGACTGTTGTCCCAATTTCAAGAATAAAATCGGAGCAAGTGCTGGGAAAATTATCACCTTTTAAAGATACAGAAACTATTTGGTGGATTTGGTCTTTGTTTGTTTGTTTTTTTGTTTTAGATTATGGTCCAATTTATATTGGAATAACTAAAAATCCAAGAAATATAGCAGAAAATTTCTTTTTGCAAGGTATCAGGAACTAATTGGCATTTTGTTTTAACAATGTTTTAGGACACTACAGCTGGACTATGTTGTTTTTGGACCATGATGTACAAATTACCAGAAGAATTCCATAATTAAAATGATTAGGCTAATTATGAGAAAGCTTTTGATATCGAATTTGGAAAAATATGACACCAATGGCAAGGGTAGTTTGAATAAAAACTGAATCAGAGCTCAACGTGAACATTTCTCTTTTCTACCAGCATCTTCAGTCGTTATCTCCGCTCTTGCAAGGAGTTTGTTGGTTTGCTTTATTTAGCATGATTTGCGCTGTCCGACACAAAAGGGTCCTCGTTTCTAAATGCTTTAAGTCTTTCATAGGGGCTGAGAAAACAGAATATGTGGTGTAGTTATCGTTTAAAAAACCTCCAGAGGGTTTTTTTGTTTTTTTTTCGGGCGAGTTTGGCGTGTATGGCGATGGTTTGCTTACTTGTTTTCTACGCCATTGGCATTGGCCGACTCGACTATGTGCCAGGTCCGAATGGTCTTTATCCCTTGGGGGTTCGTACGCTTTCGGTACTCTTTCTCTTGTGAGCGCTCTGGTCTAAAGTAATTGACCTTTAGTCGTGAAACTAAATTGCAACTTTGACTTTTCCAATGTCATCAGCCATCTCATTTATTTAGATGGTGCGCCACTTGTTTTATAGTGGTTCAAAAAGTGACGTAATTGCAAATTAACCACACGATGTAGTTACACTGGTCAAACTGGTATGACAGAAAATGTCAGTGAATACCTGAGCTCTGACAGAAAACCGGAGCTCTCTGACTTTCTCAGACTAGACGAGTGTCATCTGCTCGTGGCATAGCTAGCTACTTTTTATGTTATCCAATCGCGCAATATGGGGGAAGTCCCTGACTTGCCCGAGGAGGTGACGAAGTGTCGCTGGGGAAACGCTCAAAAAGAGGTCACCTTAGCTGTGGGGGAACACCACATCCTCCAGAAGGAAAATGAACGATCCTTTTTTTATAATTGTCCCCTTTGACATTGACTGAGTCTCGAATCTCATTTTGTCAAAACTGGAATGATGTTCGAGGATCAGTGTAAGTATGCATTTCCTCTAGAGTACAAAAAAGACACCTCCCGCCTCTCCCTGGCGATTTTTTTCTCCAGACTTTTTTTTTTTTTTGGGGGGGGGGAGGGGGGGGCAAGTTGAAATCAAAAATCAAAGCGTCAGACTTCGTATCTACAATGGCCAACGCGGAGAACTAAACGCATAACAACAGATGGAACAAGATAAATCATTGTAATAGATTGTCGAGAATCATCAGTCTGTGTCGTACTTGGCAAATTAGAAAATGGTGGAAATTAAAGCATGTAGGCACTAATATCTAAAATTGAAGATAAGAACATATTCCAATGAAGTCCATCAGGATGGAATTATTTAGATAACATTTCTGACCAAGAAGAGGCAAATTTTTGTCTTCTCAACCCAACAACAAAGTTAACACCTATTTTTAAAATCAACAAAGCTAAATTATGCCAATTGAATCAAATTGCATCTTTGAAATTTATTTCAGAATAAAAGCTATGAATGATCATCGGTACATACCACTTGGCAGGGACAACCTTCGATGGTAGGAGCTGAGGATCGCAGCAGCAGTTAACGACGACGACAAAAGGCAGAAGATGTCAGAGTCCACTGCAAACACGTCTTGCCCGCTCGAAAACACCAGGAGCTCTGCAGAGGGCGCCCAAAAGGTATCTGATTCTCTCGCAGCCTGCAGACCCTAGTTCAATGACGTCAGATGCCAGTGTCCAAGCAACGCAAATCAATACATCGATTTCTATCGATCTTCATCGAATATTTATCAACTTGTCGCTCCCGTCCCGAAACAATAGGGATCGATTCCGAAAAGCTGGATGAATGCTTGGGCAAACTCAGATGCTTTCATTTCGTTGCCCCCCCTCTCTCTCTCTCTCTCTCTCTCTCTCTCTCTCTCTCTCTCTCTCTCTCACACACACAC
>JBCIKM010032174.1:0-26596 GCA_039654465.1 Melibe viridis
CTCTCTCTCTCTCTCTCTCTCTCTCTCTCTCTCTCTCTCTCTCTCTCTCTCTCTCTCTCTCTCTCTCTTCTTTCCTTTGTCTTTCCTGGTGAAGTCATTTCGATCTGATTTAACACAACTGGGTGAAAGAAATATGCCTCGGTATTTATTAGATGGCGCACCTATTTATTATTCTTCTAAATCTTCTGGGAGCGACCGGCACTGAGTGGCTTGTAGATAATAAATAACTTGGTGAGACAGGGTTTTTACCATATTGTGAATAGAGCCCGTTCAGAGTAGGGTGATTTATATAGCATTATTGGAGTCTCGGGGAATATCCCGTCGTTATACTTTACTTTACTCGTTGCCTTGACAACCCCAACGCTCTCGCAAGATTATGATGGCGTCCCAAATTATTTCTCTGCGCTCGCCGTTGCCTTGCTGCTTAAATTGCATGTTGCTACAAGAAGAAAATCATGATGATTATCTATCGTAATAATTTTTAGCGTCACGTGACCCCATATTGTGAAACAGCAAAGGATCTGAAACTAGACCTTAAAACAATCTGGAAATATAAGAATGAGTTTTGTTTTGCTTTATTGTTTGTTTGCTTGTTTGTTTGTTTGTTTATTTTAATTCCAAAAGTGGTCCTAAAGTTAAAATTTAAAGCGTAAAATTGCAGTGTAATTTTAGCTCTTAAAAGTAATTTCGACAAACAACAGGTCTGTCCCCACGAAGCTTCCGGCTGCTTTTCCCCGGGATCTAGTTATAGTAGTTATAGTAGATAAGGGCCGAATGGACACCATACAACAACAACAACAAGAACAACAACATCAACAACAACAACAATAGCAACAAAGAGTCAAGCTAGTAATTATGCAACCAAGCATGGCGATGCCTGTCTTCTGCACTTTTAACAATGAATTCAATTATATTATCTTTCTTCTTTCGTGGCACCAAGGGTAGCTTTCTTATCGTATCTGAATTTTATACCGTCAATCGTAATATATGATTATAATTTTTTTAAGCAGTGAAGCATCTTCTTGTCAAAATAGCTACCGACCTAATGATAAGAAATTATGATGCAATATCAATATAATTTATTGTCCAGATGTAATCGTATAATATTATTATCAGAAGCAAAAGAAGAAGAAAGAAGATTATAATATGATTATACATAAAAATACCTTAAAGTTGAACTGCATACACACGCAAAATAGTCATAGTGAAAAGATTACATATTTCGTCACTTAATAATAATACCCCAGTCCCAGTTACGATGAAATTGTAATGCTAAGTCTCTTCTGGAGAAGGTTTTACATACTTATGTATTTACTTACTTACTTACTTACTTACTTACTTACTTCTTTACTTACTTATTTGCTTACTTACTTACTTACTTACTTACTTACTTACTTACTTACTTACTTACTTACTTACTTACTTACTTACTCAGGCCTGTGGCCACTGCTGGGGCATAGGCCATCAACAATTGCTCTCCACTGCACTCTGTCCTGTGCCCTGGTCTCCAGCTCACTCCATGCACTGTCGACATTTTCCTCACAGAAGGTTTTAAAGACTCAATTTTGGAGAAACTTAGTAGTCTTTCGCAGCTTCTGTTTATCACCCAGTGTTTTGGTGTGTAGGGGTGTGCTGGGCTTAGTCCAGGCCAGATTAGGCCAAATCATCCTCCTCAGCTCATCTGATTAACCTTTGCTGTTATGAATTTTAACTTTGGTTCCATTTTTATATCTTTTTATGGAAAGAAAGAGAAAAGTTGTTGAGTTTTGGTTGCATTATTATCTGTCTGTTTATGAAAAGAAAGAAAGAAAAAGAGATGCAGTTGACTCCTTTTATGCAGCCAGGCTTCTTTCCTTACACCCTGTATTCCTTGTGTGTGGTGCTGTTCAGGTGCAGTTAGCCAAAGACAAGACCAAGACATATGCCCTGAAGTGTCTCAAGAAGAAGCACATCGTAGAGACCCGTCAGCAGGAGCACATCTACTCGGAGAAGAAGATCATGATGGAAGCCGATTCGCCTTTCATCACCAAGTGAGTGGAGTGATGATAATGCTGATAATGATGATGATGATGATGATGATTATGGTGATGATGAGGAGGAGGAGGTGGAGGCGGAGGAGGAGGAGGAGGAGGAGGAGGGAGAGGAGCAGGAGTGGGAGGAGGAGATGGAATAGGAAGAGTAGGAGGAGAAGGAGAGAGAACAGGAGGAGGATGTGGTGGTGGTGGTGGTGGTGGTTATGATCTGTCTATCTGTCTGTCTGTCTGTCTGTCTGTCTGTCTGTCTGTCTGTCTGTCTGTCAGTCTGTCAGTCTGTCAGTCTGCCTGTATGTCTATAAGAAAAATAAAGGCGAGATTTTTACAGTTTCTGTGACTAATTCCTGTCTTGCATTATCTCTCTATCTGTCTGTCTGCCTATCTATTTATCTGTTATTCTATCTATCCTCCATTGTTATCCTTCAGTTCATCCTTGCAAACAGTCTTTGTTTCTGGCAATCTTTGATGTCTGTTGAGTCTACCTTGTTTTTCTTACAAAAAGATGGAAGAAAAAAAAGGAGGACATGAAGATGAAGAATAAGAATAAGACACAGAAAGTCAGTCAGACAGACAAATTGATTAGCTCCCTTTTACTTGTATTATCCTCACTTGAAGGGAGAGCAGCAGTATTATTTTCATTCTATTTTCTTTGTGTAATAGCTTTTCTTTTTTTGGATGAAATAATGTTGTATCTCCTGTCACTTTTTTTATGTATGATTTTCATTCCAGATTTTTTACTCTTTTCTTCTTCTTCTCCTCGTTTTTTCTTTTTTAAGAATTCTTTCTCTTTTTCTTTTCCTGTCAATTCTGCCAGTCCTTCTCAAGGGGATGGGAGGAGGGGGAGTGTTTTCAATATATCACTGCAATTAATGCTTTTTGCAGTTCAAGAATTTGGACCATGTTAAAAGATTTAGCAAGTAAAAGGAATAATTAGCAAAAAAAAACAACGAACAAAAAGAAACAAACGAACAAACAAAAAGAAGTTAATTCACTTAAAACATGAATTTATTCGGGAATGTCTTTTTAGCAGGATTCCCCTTTCAAAAAGATCAACAGAGTCAGCAGAGAAGTTTGCTCCTCCAACCTCCCTCTTTTGTAGACAATCTAAGGGAGCTAACACTACTTTAACTTTAAGACAAAAGGTCTACCCGCCAGAACAGAATTATTTACAAAATTCCATTTAAAACACAACACCTATTTTATAGCTGAAAGAAACATTTTCAAACTATTTTTTTACACGGTATATATAAAATATATATATATATGCTTTTGTTTTAAATTTTGATGTTATTTAGTTCACAACAGTTTATGCATCATGTCAATGTTTAAAATTAAAATCAAAAAAGATTGAAATACTAGATGTAATTCAGTAATGCATTGAAATTTTAAATTCCAAATGTTGCGTTTGATATTTTGTCCAAAGATTCCATTCTGAGCTCTTTGTTTGCAGGTGTTGAATGACATCATAAATTTTGTTATTTTATTTCGTTCATACATAATGTCAGCTTTTTAATCTCCAGACTTACCTTACATCATTTTCTTCTCACATCATCATTCGTTTGATTTCTTTATGCTGGGTTTTTTTTTAATGTTATTTTTCTTTATTCTTGTTTTTTGGTTTGGTTATGTTTCTTGCTTTCACACATTTGTACTGAGATGTTTCATTATAGTTGTACTTAAAGTTTAGTTTTATTTCATTCTGTTTTTCTTTTTCATTTTTTTGCACGTGCATTCAAAGAAGATTCAGCATTTGTTTTATCTGATACTGAGTATGATGTGAATGCTCTGTATCTTGGTGCTTTTTTCTTTCCTTTTTTTTTTAATATGTTATGGTATGATATATGAATGAAGGGTGTTATAGGCCAAAGGCCATTGAAGACCCTTTAAGATGAACAATAATATAATTACAATGTAGTTACAATACGTTTGTTGAAATCATTTTGTGTCATTTTTTTATTCTGTTTGCACTTGAGTAATTTGGACTTCCCTGTAAAGATATTATATTGTGTCTTCTACAGGCTCCATCGAACGTTCAAGGACCGTAAATATGTGTATATGTTGATGGAGGTGTGCCTGGGGGGAGAGTTGTGGACCATTTTGAGAGACAGGTCAGTAAAAGTTCAAAAGTTATTTTTGTTTCTATCTGATCTTATGATTGGTTAATTCCATAACAGGACCCTTAATGTTGTTAAATTTTCAACTCTGGAAACCAAAACCTTTCGTGTCAAAATTTGTTTTGTTTTGTTTTGTTTTCTATATTCCTTCATACCGCCTCAGCAGTTTCAGGACCCAGCTGCAAGGATGCACTGGATTACAAGAAATGAAGACAGGCAGAGGATCACTCCGCTGTACCTAATAATCTTGCCTGGCATAATGAGCAATCCATAAGATCTTAAGCTAAACAATAGTTGCTGTTGCCTTAGTGGTATCTGCTCATTGAAGGAGACCAATACCACAGGGTGTCCCTTTAAAGCCAAGAATAAAGATAAAACAAAATATAACCTGTTCAAAGTCGTAAGAATTAAGTAATTCAGTAGTTATGGAAAAATCAACTATTGAATTACTTAATTCTTACTTCATTGAACAGGTCAAATTTTGTTTTATTTTTATTCCTGGCTTTGGGGTCATTTATACCAAGTTTAGCCTCTCCCATCCTGCCTATTTAGAGTAAACTCTGTAGTAGAATTTTTCCCGAGGGTTCATAAAGGTGTGTTTTACAGGGGTAACTTTGATGACATCACTGCCCGTTTCTGCGTAGCCTGCGTGCTGGAAGCCTTTTCGTACCTCCACGCCAAGGGCATCATCTACAGGGACCTCAAACCGGAGAACTTGCTGCTGGACTGCAGAGGATACGTAAAGCTGGTCAGTGTGGGCACATTTTGTGTGTCTTTTGATGTTGTTTTTTTTTAGCTTGTTTGGTTGTGTGGGGCGTTGTTGTTGTTTTTTGTTTTGTGTTTTGTGTGTGTGTGGAGGGGGGTGGGTGGGTTACGGTGAAGGGGAGTGTGTTGTGGAGGATAGTGCGGGATGCAGTAGAGATCAGGGTGGTTCTGGGACATTGTTAGCCTTGTCTGTGATGGTTTTTGACATCCGAAAAGGCAACTTTTTTTTCCCTACCAAGGCTAATCATATTAATTAAGCTGTCCAATATTAAACAAAATTAGAGATCATGCTGTATTTGTCCTTTTTTCAATCCTTTTTTAAAACACTAGCATTTAATAAGAATTTGAGGAAGGGCTTTACATTATGGCAAATCTATTTATTGTAAGCCAAATATATTTTATATTCAACAACCAATATCAGTAGTTGCAAACATTCAATGTTTTCAAACTTTTAAAGATTATTGCAATGACATTTCTGGTGAAAACAGACATCACAAAATTAATGATTCTTTGATTCAAAGTAAGCTTTCCTTCTGGTGAGGCAACTTGAGCTTGTTCTCAATTTCATTTGTCTGGTCACTCTCTGGTCACTCGGTGGCTCAGTTGGTAAAGCATTGGACTCCAGTGCTGAAGAGCGTTGGTCTGATTCCTGCTGGAGCCATCGGACCCACCACACTGCTGCGATGCACTGCAACTGCCGCCTGGGTTGTCCCAGTCTTCCCTTGCTTGCTATATGATATTCTCACCTAATAGAGAAAGAAATAGAGATTCAAAGTAACTGTTTTGGAAAATTATCAGTAAGATTCAGAGTGGGGAATTCAAAGTGGTTGAAAGTTTGTAAAAATCAGTGAAGTAGTCATAGGCTGGTGAATTGGTAACTAAATTACTGCTAGTTTGCTACTTTCTCAGAAAAAGGACCGGAGGAGAATAAAAGCAATTTCCTAAGTAAAGAGAGTTTTATCTTTTTTTTTTCATGTAAAAGGTGGATTTTGGCTTTGCAAAGAAGATCGGGATGGGCAAGAAGACCTGGACATTCTGCGGCACCCCTGAGTACGTCGCCCCGGAAATCATCCTCAACAAGGGCCACGACCATTCCGCAGACTACTGGTCCCTGGGCATTCTCATGTTTGAACTGCTGAATGGCACGTAAGTATAATGAGTCATGATGACTTACTTAGTCCTCTTTGTTCCTAACGAAGAATAGGGCCTCAGCAGCGCTTCTCCATTTTCCTCTACCCCCGGCACAAACCTTTGTTTTTTCTTCTATTCAGGACGCAGATCTTTACCTCTCTCCATGTGAGACCGGAGGCATGCAATTCAATAAGACATGATATTGATATTCCAGACTCATCGAATAAGTTATTCATTTCATCTTCTTGTGGATCTTTTGCTTCTTGGAAGTAGACAACATTGTCCATGTCCGAATAGTTTACTAACATCCACAACATATCACTATCATAGTTACATAATGTGCAGTACTCTTATTGTTCACTTGGAATATGGTATTTCAATGTGCTAAGAGCATGTTGAAAAGTGCGGAATGAATGCTTCTTTATGCAGATGATTATTTAGCTGTTGGAGGTAATGTATGCTTGCTCCATAGCAGTTTAGGCATTTATTTTACTTTCATAGCACTGGATGTGCCTTGTTATCAGATCATGTTTTTTCCCCCCCCTGGAAAATACCTCATTTGGCACTAGTGTAAATATGAATTTACCTTTCCTGTAATCTACTTCTGCTTTATGTTTCAGATGTGAAAGCTGTCATTGAAAGGAGATTCTTTTTTTCATTGTTTTTTAAAAGATCCAACAATTTAATCGATACTTTCAATCGAAGATCTTAATAGAAGCTTCAAAGAGTGCAAAGTCTAGTTTTTCAATTTCAAGCAAACATCCGAGACAAAGATACAAAACCGAGACTCAACTGATTTGTTGAGTTTCTTAAAAATTCTGTCATTATCATGAGTGTCGTCGGATTTCATGAACACTTTGTATCTTCACAATGAAAATTGCTGAACATGTTTGGATAATAAGAGATAAGTGGGACTAAATAAAAGTTTCACTAGAGCATTGCCACACATTTATTCATATATCGAGATGTAAATGTGTTCCTTCCTTGTGATATCATGACCTTACATTGTGAATGAGTTCAGAACAAATTGAGTTTGTGCTGCAATTAAGAGTGTTTCTGGTTACTTATGAACTTCATTTCAATATTTTCTGGTTAAATTGTATTATTTTTTAGGGTGTTTTCTTTTCTCAAAGATTATATGTTTTATACTTTTACACTAACCTTGATAAATAAATAAACCCAAAATTATGAAATAGGATTGAAGAGTCTCAAAAATCTAGGATGAGGAACGTGAACAAATTAATTTAATGGCTAATTTACAAGCGCCTCAGAAGTGACTTTTTACGACCACCATTTATTTCATAAAATCATTGTTTCCTCCCGATACAGGCCACCATTTTCTGGTGCGGATCCAATGAGAACATACAATATCATCCTGAAAGGAGTCGACCATATAGAATTCCCAAAGAAGATCAGCCGCAGTGCCCATGTCCTCATCAAAAAGTTGTGCCGAGACAATCCCATGGAGCGGCTTGGCTATGGCAAGAACGGAATTAGTGAAATCAGGAAGAACAAGTGAGATGATAAACAGACTGGGAATTATAACTTAAAGCTTTACCAGAATACTGCCATATAATTTTGTTTTTGTTGTTTGTGATGTGATTTTATATTGTAATAATTGAGGGACGGATGTAAAGCTTGGAGGTCTCTCCGGTTGGAGACAACATTGTTTCTCCATCTGAAAAAACTGTAACACTCCTCCTATCAGGCAGCTTGTATGGTCGTGTGTGTTGTGTTTTTGTTATCTGCCACTAATATGATATTGTAAAGCACTTAGAGGACGGTGATGACCTCAGATAAGGTTTAAATGAATGCTATATTTGATTAATTTTTAGTTAATTATGTATTCATGATACGATATATGTAGTGAGTGAAATGATTTTGTCAATGGAATCAACCATGATATTTTATTAACCTTATCTTCTTAATTGCTTCACCATAATATAAACACAAGCTAAAGCTAAAAAGAGATTTGAGGCCTAATGATAAGGAGAGGGAAATTAATGTTTTTCTTGTAGACGTTATTGTTGTTTTCCTTTTGTCATCCAGATGGTTTCAGGGCTTTGACTGGGATGGTCTGATGAACCTCACCTTAGTTCCTCCAATCGTTCCCAAAGTGAGTACAAAAAGTCCAATAGATTAATTTTTTAACAAGGGGCACAACATCCCAAAAGGAGGTTTTCAGCCCAAAATATGATTTTTTAGTTGCTTTTTTTGTTGTTGTTTTTTTAGAAGTATATTGTAAATAAGAAAAAAATATTCATGAGGAAATGCAGCTTATTAAGTGGTCAACTGTTCTTCCAAAAGCTTGATTCCCTCTTTATCACATTTAAAATATTCCAGTTTTCTCCCCTTTTCTCAGTGCAATGATTTTTCTCTTAATTTTTTTTTAACTCACTTAGTTTTGGACAGATTTGCCTGAAAATTTGACATAACATTGCGATAGGTTCTTTAAATTGCAGTGTTGAAATTTTGAATTTTGAAATTGTTCTATGGACATAGTATCCAATACAGTATTCTGCTTCATGACACGAATATTGATCCACTTTGAATGCACTCAACAATCACTGAAAACTTATGACTTAAAGCAGACCAGCAAAATCAATGTGGATGCAACACCATGGGTGTGCAGGCCAGTTCCACGATTGAAGCGGTGAGTGAGCTGTTGCACTTTTGTGGCTTTGACAATTCCCACATGATTTGACACAGAATTCCAAATCATTGTCGATTTTTGGCCACTGTACGTAGCCTCTCACATGCATTTTCATCCACGCTATTCCAATATAATTTTCATGGATCAGCAAAACAATTTTCTGCTGAAGGGATGAGGGAACAATGACAGGAGTGCCCCATAGCAGACACCCATTGTCGATGCTTAGTTCCACATTCCGTGCCGAATATGGATGAGAACTTTTGTCAACTATGCTGGGCCATGGATGGCCATAAGCAATGATGTTGTAAATATGTTTGAGTACGGGATCTTCGGTTGTTTCCAAAATGATGTTACTAGTGTTTTGGCCTCTTATTGTTACCATGCTCTCAGGATTAGTATAACAAGAATGAATTGCCCTAATTAATTCTTTGTTGACTCCATGCTCTTTTAGTCCTTTCCCCAACTCTTCTCTCTTCACTGAATCAAATGGCTTTTGTAGGTCTATGAAACACATATGAACTTTCTATACCTATAGGCTGTTTTGCTAATTTGTCTTTGAGTAAAAATATGGTCTTGCACACTTCTATCTGGGTGAGATCCACTTTGATATTGTTCTAGTTTTCCTTCTACATTTTTCCTTAACCTAGTTTCCAAAAATCTTTCATTAAGTTTTCCTGGCACACTAAGGAGAGAGATGCCTCTGTATTTATCACATATGGTGGTAGCTATATTTTTATGTATAGGTCCAGTCACTCGGTATGTGTTGTTGTTTTGTAAGTCTGCTGGCATATTTTAAAAGGAGTTTATCTGCTTCTAAGCTTTAGGACACTACCATTTCAGGATATATTTCATCTAAGCCAGGGGCTTTACCTACTTTGATCTTCTTTTTAGCAATCATTTGTTCTGACATTGTTATACTATCCTCAAAGCTATCATCTAGGATGTCTATTTCTGTATCTGTACCACTGTGGTCTTCTTCATTATCATCAACCATGCTTCTACTACCATCACTGTTATGTAGATTTTGGAAGTACTCTTTCCATACTTCTAGTATTTCACCTTTATCTTTTACAATGTCTACCTGTTTGTTTTTTACATACTTTGTTAGTATTTGTTTTCTTTGCATACATCTTTTCATTGTACCCCAACATTGGTTTTCCTTAGATTAGTTTCTAGTTTTTCCTCAAACTGCTCCCATTGATTTCTTCATCCCCTCCTTAGATTCTCTCCTTTTTAGTTTATAAGTATTATAGTCTGAGCTATCTTAAGTAGATAAGTATTGTTTCCCCACTTCTTTCTTTTCTTTTATTTTTTGCTTTACTTCTAAATTCCCCAATGCAGTTTCTCTTTCCATGCCCTCCAATAATTTTCATTTCACCAACCTTGTTAGCACTCTCTGTCACTACTTTGTTATAGATCGACCATAAGTTTTCTATATGTTCATTTGTTGATGGTAGCAATCTGATAAGTCTATTGTTGATTAGTTTTTGATAAACCTCTTTTGTTTCTTTAATTCTAAGTGCTTCCACTTTTAGTTTTGTTTTCTTTGGTTCTTTTAGTATTTTTGTTTTAAACTTTATGAAAAAGTTGACCTTATCTATAAACAAAAAATGATCCTTGTAGATTTCAGCTCCTCTTTTAACCCTAACATCTTAAGTATTATAAAATAGGTTATTGCTAATAATTATGTAATCAATTATTGATCTTTCATCCTTTTCTTCTGAGACTCTTGTCCATTTATGTATATCTTTATATTTAAAGAAAGTATTAGCAATTTTAAGGTCATTGCAAAGGCAGAGGTCTAGCAACGATTCACCCTTTGGACTTTCTACACTTTCTCCTTCTACACCTATCACTCCACAACAGCTTTCCTTTTTATTTCCAACTCTAGCATTCAGATCACCTAGTATTAGTGATTTTTTTTTTTTGGTTTTGTGTTTTTAATTAGAGCCTGTAAATTCTCAAGAATTCTTCTCTTTCTTCTTTTGATGCATCTTCATTTGGTCCATATCCTACAATGATTATGATGTTTTTATGTTTAAACTCAAAATTACCTTCCAGCAGATGTTCATTAACAAAGTTAAAATCTGATGTATCCTAAATTATAGCATTTGTTAGTAGTACACCTTCACCTGCTTTTGCTCTTTGAGAAGTATTATAACCTGAATATATTAATTTATAGCTACCTAGATTTTCTACTCGCTGTCATTTTTTCTTTGTTTTAGTTACACCTAAATTTCTATTTTGTATTTCTTATCTTCTTCTCAAAGTTCTATCATTTTACAACTAATTGTCCAAACATTCCATGTAGCCAGGTTCATAGTCCTTGTGCATGCATGGGTCGAGTCTGGTAATGCAGTCCTTGAATCAGGCATAGTCAGATTTCTCTGAACTAGATAAATTCGGAGAAGCAGGCCGTTAACCTACTGTCCCCTGAGCAAGTGGTGGGAGTGCCACCTCCGCCTCTTGCCAGGCTGTCCCCATCTAGTCTGATGTTCTTTTAAAGCTTGTCCATTATGGCTGAACCTATGGCATAGCCTTTAAAATCATCTGGCCACACAAGCCTCTGCACCTCGCCAAGGCAGGGACCATTGGAGTGCGGCTGAAATCTATTGCTGAAAATTTTTCATATTGTGCTAGTTTGTGGGCTAATTCCTTTATCCTTCGAATTGAGTGTTCTTCTCTTGCAAGCATTTTGTTAGCTGTCAGTTTGTAGTCTCCACAGATCCTCAATGTTGAGTCAGCTTTCAGGATGGGTACTATCGGTGTTGCCCATTCTGCATGTTGGATTTCCTCAATGATGTCATTGTCCACGAGTCGTTTCAGTTTTGTTTCGATTTTCTCTCAATGGCAAAAAGTGGATAACGTGATTTTTTGAAGATAGGTGTGGCATTTTCTTTCAACAAAATTTGTTCAATGTGGTTTTTCAACAGTCCTGCATTGTCATTGAATACGTCCTCATATGCAGAAATGATAGACTGTAGTTTTTAAGGTGGACATTTTGATGTATTGGTGTGGAAGATGGCGTTCCAGTTGAGTTTTATGATCTCCAATCAGTCTCTTCCAAGCAATGGAGGTCCTGTAGATTCATCAACCAGCAGAGGCAAGTTAAACTGTTGATTTTTGTACTGGACGCTGACTTCACATTGTCCATTAACGTTGACTGTCACCTGTATCGGTCTTGAGCATGAATGATGTATGTGAGAGCAACGAATGAAGGAATTCTTGGCAAACATTCTTTAGCAAGACTGTTGCCGATACTACCGTGTGAAGTTCGAACATTATTTCCCTCCCTTCAATGCAAAGGGGAACCCTGATTGGTTTGTTTGTTCGAAGGTCATTTTCGGTGGTGAAAACATGAAAAGTATTCTGATCGTGGTCTTTGTGTTTTACATCTTTGTGTTGGTCTTTTGATACAATGTACGATCTATGATTTTTGGTTCTGTTGTCTTGTCTCCCTGATGACGTAGACTTTGGTTTAGGGTTAGGTGTTCCAGAACACCCTCACCCAAACCAACATCTACGTCATCAGGGAGACCAGACAACAGAAGAAAAAATCATAGATCATAATTTGTATCGGAAGACCACCATGAAAACATAAAACACGAAAACCACGACCAGAATACTTTTCATGTTTTCACCACCAAAATGACCTTCAAACAAACAAACCAATCAGGGTTCCCCTTTGCATTGAAGGGAGGGAAATAATGTTTCAACTTGACACAGGAGTGTTGGCAACAGTCATGCCAAAGCGTGTTCACCAAGATCTCCTTCAGTCCTCGCTCTCACCAACATCTGTCGTGCTCAAGACCTATACAGACTACACAGTCAACATCAATGGACAATGTGAAGTCATCGTTCAATACAAAAATCAACAGTTTAACTTGCCTCTGTGGTTGATGAATCTACAGGACCTCCACTGCTTGGAAGAAACTGGTTGGAGATCATAAAACCCAACTGGAACGACATCTTCCATACCGATACATAAAAATGTCCACCTTAAAAACTACAGTCTATCATTTCTGCATATGACGATCTATTCAACAACAATGCAGGACTGTTGAAAAACCACAATCAACAAATTTTCTTGAAAGAAAATGCCACACCTATCTTCGAAACAACTCGTCATCCACTATTGCCATTGAGAGAAAATTGAAACAAAACTGAAACAACTCGTGGACAATGACATCATTGAGGAAATCCAACATGCAGAATGGGCAACACCAATAGTACCCATCCTGAAAGCTGACTCATCAGTGAGGACCTGTTGGGACTACAAAGTGACAGTTAACAAAATGCTTGCAAAAGAAGAACACTCAATTCCAAGGATAGTGGAATTAAACCACAAACTAGTACATGGTGAAAAATTTTCAGCAATAGAATTCAGCCGCACTCTATGTTCCCTGCCTTGGCGTGGTGGAGAGGCTTGTGCGGTCAGATGATTTTAAAGGCTATGCCATAGGTTCAGCAATAACGGACAGGCTTTAAATCAAGACCCAGACTAAATGACGACAGCCTGGCAAGAAGCGTAGGTGGCACTCCCACCACTTGCCTATAGGACAGTAGGTTAAGGGCTTGCTTCTCCGAAATTATCTAGTAAAGTGAAATCAGACTATGCCTGATTCAAAGACTGCCTTACCAGACTCGACCCGTGCATGTACAAGGACTATGAACTTGGCTATGTGGAATGTTATGGCAATTAGTGGTAAACAGATAGAACTTTAAGTAGAAGATAAGAAATACAAAATAGAATTTTTAGGTCTGAAACAAAGAAAAAGGACAAGGAGTAGAAAATCTAGGTAGCCATAAATTAATATATTCAGGTTATAATACTTCTGAAAGACTAAAAGCAGGTGTAGCTCTGCTACTAACAAATGCTATAATTTAGGATACATCAGATTTTAACTTTGTTAATGAGCGTCTGCTGGAATTTAATTGTGAGTTTAAACATAAAAACATCAAAATCATTGTAGGATATGGACCAAATGAAGATGCATCAAAAGAAGAAAGAGAAGAAATCTTTGAGCATTCACAGGCTCTAATTGAAACGCTAAACTTAAACCAAGACCTACCAGTACTAGGTGATCGGAATGCTAGAGTTGGAAATAAAAAGGAAAGCTATTGTGGAGTAATAAGTGGAGAGGGAGAAAGTTTAGAATGTCCAAATAGTGAATTGTTGCTAGACCCCTGCATTCTCAATAACCCTAAAAATTGCCAATACTTTCTTTAAAAATAAAGATATACATAAATGGACAAGAGTCTCAGAAGAAAGGGATGGAAGATCAATAAAGGATTACATAATTGTTAACAATAACCTATTCTATAATAATTGTGATGTTAGGGTTGACAGAAGAGCTGAAATCTTCAGGGATCATTTTTTGTTGATAGGAAAGCTCGACTTATTCATAAAGCTTATAACACAACAAAGAAAACAAAACTAAAAGTGGAAGCACTTAGAATTAAAGAAACAAAAGAGGCTCACCAAACACTAATCAACAGTAGACTAATCCGATTACCACCATCAATAGTCAATCTATAAAAAAGTAGTGACAGAGAGTTCTTACGAGGTTGCTGAAAGAAAAATGATTGGGGGACATGGAAAGAGAACTGCTTGGCGGAATTTAGAAGCAAAGCAAACATTAAAAGAAAAGAAAGAAGCATGGAAGCAATACTTGTCTAGTAAAGACAGCTCAGACTTTTATACTTACAAACTAAAAAGGAAAGAAGCTAAAAAGGAGGTGAAGATTTCAAAACTGCATCAATGGGAGCAGTTTGGGGGAAAAACTAGAATTTAACAGTAAGGAAAACCAAAAACTATTTTGGGATGCAATAAAAAGGTGTAGGCAAGGAAAACAAATCCCAATAAAGCATGTAAAAAACAAACGGGGAGACATTGTAAAAGATACAAGTGAAATACTAGAAGTGTGGAAAGAGAACTTCCAAAATCTATATAACAGTGACGGTAGTAGTAGCCCAGCAGATGATAATGAAGAGGACCACAGTTTTACAGATACAGAAATAGATGATAGCTTTGAGGATAGTATAACAATGTCAGACCGAATGAGTGCTAAAAAGAAGATTAAAGTAGGTAAAGCACCTGGCTTGGATAAAATTTATCCAGAAATGGTAGTGTCTCAAAGCTTAGAAGCAGATAAACTTTCTTTCATTCTTGATCTTTACCTTTCCTACCTTTTGGTGTAAGGTTTAATTGCTATGCACAAATTTTCGCCACTGATCCCTACCTAGGCTTTTCCTTTTTGTATCTACAAGTTTACAACCTTACTTTTTCACTATGTCTGAGATTGTTTCTTGCCACAATTTCTTTGGTCTACCTCTTGGCAACTTTCCTTGTGGTTTACATTCTAGAATTTGTTTTGGGATCCTGTCACTTTCCATCATGTTTGCATGGCCAAATCAACAAAGTTGGTTCTTCTCTATTTTAAATGCAAGGCTTTCTGTTTTAACTTTCTTTCTAAATCTTGTCTTTCTTATCTATCTCTCTTTGTCTTGCCTATTGATCATCTTAGAAATTTCTTTTCACCCGCCTGCAACCTACTTCTATCTTTGTTATCTAAGTTCCATTTTTCACTTCCATAGATTAGAGTTGGGCAATAGGTAGAATTAAATATTGATATTTTGGTTTTTGTAGTTAATTCTATTTTCTCAATGATAGCTTGCCAAAGCTGGCCATTAACTTTAGTTGCTTTTGAAATTCTTTGGTTAGTTTCTTCCTCTAGACCACAATTTGATGATATTATGACTCCTAGATATTTATAGCTGTCTACTTGTTCAAGTGTTCCTTTGTTTATTTTGATTCTATGTTTGTGAGGGGCAGGGGGGGGGGGGGGGGGTCTCTGCTGACTTAGTTTTCTTGACATTTATTTTGAGTCATTTCTTTTTCAATCCTCATTTTAGGATGCTGAAGTAAAATGTAATTCTTGTCGTATTTTACAAAATACCACCATGCACCATGTCATCTGCAAAAGATAACATTTTAGGTTGAACTGATTTAAGTCTCAACATTCCTACATTTAGTGATCCGATTCCCTTGCACTTTTTTAAAACTAAGTTCATGAGTATTATAAATAGCAGAGGGTTGAGAATATAACTTTGTCTCACATCTATATTTACATTAAATCTACTAGTGTTTTGGCCTCCCATTCTTACCATGCTCTCAGGATTAGTATAAAAAGACTGGATTGCCTCAATAAATTCTTTGTTGACTCTATGTTGTTTTAGTCCTTTCCACAACTCTTCTCTCTTCACTGAATCAAATGGCTTTTGTAGGTCTATTAAACACATATGAACTTTCTCAATATACCTATAGGCTGCTTTGCTAATTTGTCTTTGAGTAATAATATTATGGTTTTGCATACTTTTACCTGGGTGAAATCCACTTTGCTGCTGTTCTAGTTTTCCTTCATCATTTTTCCGTAACCTAGTTTCTATAATTCTTGCATGAAGTTTTCCTGGCACACTAAGAAGGGAGATGCCTCTATAGTTATCGCCTTGGGTGGTAGTTCTATTTATATGTATATGTATTATTGTGCTAAAGTTCCAGTCACTCGGTATGCTTTTTGTTTTGTAAGCCGGCTAGCATATTATTAAATGAGTTTATCTGCTTCTAAGCTTTGGGACATTACCATTTCTGGATATGTTTCATTTGAGCCAGGTGCTTTACCTACTTTAATCTTCTTTTTAGCCCTCATTCATTCTAACATTGTTAAACTATCCTCAAAGCTTTCATCTAGGGTGTCTATTTCTGTATCTGTAAAACTGCGGTCCTGTTCATTATCATCTACTATGCTACTACTACCGTCGCTGTTATGTAGATTTTGGAATTAGTCTTTCCACACTTCTAGTATTTTCACTTTATCTTTTACAATGTCTCCCTGTTTGTTTTTTACATGCTTTATTGGGATTAGTTTCCCTTACCTACATGGTTTTTTTTTGTATCCCAAAATAGTTTTTGGTTTTCCTTACAGTTAAATTCTAGTTTTTCCCCAAACTGCTCCCATCGATGCTTCTTTGATTTCTTCACCTCCTCTTTAGCTTCTTTCCTTTTTAGTTTATAAGTATTATAGTCTGAGCTATCTTTCCTAGATAAGTATTGTTCCCCCACTTCTTTCTTTTCTTTTATTGTTTGCTTTACTTCTAAATTCCACCATGCAGTTCTCTTTACTTGCCCTCCAATCATTTTTCTTTCACCAACCTGATTAGCACTCTCTGTCACTACTTTGTTATAGATCGACCATAAGTTTTCTATAATATCTTCATTTGTTGATGTAAGCAATCGGATAAGTCTACTGTTGATTAGTTTTTGATAAACCTCTTTTGTTTCTTTATTCCTTAGTGCTTCCACTTTTAGTTTTGCTTTCTTTGGTTCTTTTAATATTTGTGTTTTAGAATTAATAGATAAGTTGAACTTTTCTATAAACAAAATCCCTGTAGATTTCTGCTCATCTTTTAACCCTAACGTCTTAAGTATTATAAAATAGGTTATTGCTAACAATTATGTCATCAATTATTGATCTTCCATCCTTTTCTTCTGAGACTCTTGTCCATTTATGTATATCTTTATATTTAAAGAAATTACTGGAAATTTTAGGTCATTGCAAATGCAGAGGTCTAGCAACAATTCACCCTTTGGATTTCCTGAACTTTCTCCTTCTCCACATATCACTCCACAATAGCTTTCCTTTCTATTTCCAACTCTAGCATTCAGATCACCTTGTATATGTATGTTTTTGTTTGGTTTTTTAGTGTTTTCAATTAGAGCCTGTAAATGCTCATAGAATATTCCTCTTTCTTTTTTTGTTTCATCTTCTTTTGGTCCATATCCTACAATGATTTTGGTGTTTTTATGTTTAAACTCAAAATTACCTTCCAGCAGATGTTCATTAACAAAGTTAAAATCTGATGTAACATAAATTGCATTTGTTAGTCGTAGAGATACACCTGCTTTAGCTCTTTGAGAAGTATTTTAACCTGAATATATTAATTTATAGCTACCTAGATTTTCTACTCGCTGTCATTTTTTCTTTGTTTTAGTTACACCTAAATTTCTATTTTGTATTTCTTATCTTCTTCTCAAAGTTCTATCATTTTACGACTAATTGCCCTAACATTCCATGTAGCCAGGTTCATAGTCCATGTGCATGCATGGGTCGAGTCTGGTAAGGCAGTCTTTGAATCAGGCATAGTCAGATTTCTCTGAACTAGATCAATTCGGAGAAGCAGGCCGTTAACCTACTGTCCTCTGGGCAAGTGGTCAGAGTGCCATCTACGCCTCTTGCAAGGTTGTCTCCATCTAGTCTGGGTCTTGATTTAAAGCCTGTCCATTATGGTTGAACCTATGGCATAGCCTTTAACCAATCAGTAGATCGCACAAGCCTCTCCACCATACCAAGGCAAGGAACAATGGAGAGGGGCTGAAATCTATAGCTGAAAATTGTTCATATTGTGCTAGTTTGTGCGCTTATTCCTCCATCCTTGGAATTGAGTGTTCTTCTTTTGCAAGCATTTTGTGAACTGTCACTGTTCAATGGCAATAGTGGATGACGAGTTGTTTCGAAGATAGGTGTGGCATTTTCTTTCAAGAAAATGCCACGATGTGCAAAAATTCATGTCATCCACCTTTTGCCATTGAGAGAAAATTGAAACAGAACTGAAACAACTCGTTGACAATGACATCATTGAGGAAATCCAACATGCAGAATGGGCAACACCGATAGTACCCATCCTGAAAGCTGACTCAACATTGAGGACCTGTTGGGACTACAAAGTGACAGTTAACAAAATGCTTGCAAAAGAAGAACACTAATTAAACCACAAACTAGAGTACATGGTGAAAAAATTTCAGCAATAGATTTCAGCCCCTCTCCAATGTTCCCCGCCTTGGTATGGTGGAGAGGCTTGTGCGGTCTATTGACTTTAAAGGCTATGCCATAGGTTCAACCATAATGGACAGGCTAAATCGAGACAACCTGGCAAGAGGCATAGGTGGCACTCCCAAGACTTACCTAGAGGACAGAAGGTTAACGGCCTGCTTCTCCGAATTGATCTAGTTCAGAGAAATCTGACTATGCCTGATTCAAAGACAGCTTTACCGGACTCGACCCATGCATGCACAAGGACTATGAACCTGGCTACATGGAATGTTAGAGCAATTAGTGGTAAAGCGATAGAACTTTCAGAAGAAGATAAGAAATACAAAATAGAAATTTAGGTGTTACTGAAACAAAGAAAAAGGACAAGGAGTAGAAAATCTAGGTAGCCATAAATTAATATTTTCAGGTTCTAATACTTCTGAAAGCACAAAAACAGGTGAAGCTCTGCTGCTAACAAATGCTATAATTTATGATACATCAGATTTTATCTTTGTTAATGAACGTCTGCTTGAAGTTAATTGTGAGCTTAAACATAAAAACATCACAATCAATTTAAGATATGGACCAAATGAAGACGCATCAAGAGAAGAAAGAGAAGAATTCTTTGAGCATTTACAGGCTCTAATTAAAAACACTAAACCAAAACCAAGACATACTAGTACTAGGTGATCTGAATGCTAGAGTTTGAAATAAAAAAGAAAGCTATTGTGTAGTAATAGGTGGAGAAGGAGAAAGTTCAGAAAGTCCATAAGGTGAACTGTTGCAAGACCTCTGCATTCACAATAACCTAAAAATTGTCAATACTTTCTTTAAACATAAAGATATACATAAATGGACAAGAGTCTCAAAAGAAAGGGATGAAAGGTCAATAATCGATAACATAACTTTTAGCAATAACATATTCTATAATACTTGTTATGTTAGGGATAAAAGAGGAGATTAAATCTACAGTGATAACGGCAAAGTTTAATTTATCCATAAAGTTTAAAACACAAACCCTAAAAGAACCAAAGAAAAGAAAACTAAAAGTGGAAGCACTAAGAAATAAAGAAACAAAAGAGGATTATCAAAAACTAATCAACTGTAGACTAATCCGATTGCTACCATCAACAAATGAAGATATTATAGAAAACTTATGGTCAAGCTATAAAAAAGTAGTGACAAGGTTGGTGAAAGGAAAATGAGTGTAGGGCATAGAAAGAGAACTGTATGGTGGAATTTAGAAGTAAAGCAAGCAATAAAAGAAAAGAAAGAAGCATGGAGCAATACTTGTCTAGTACAGACAGCTCAGACTATAATACTTACAAACTAAAAAGGAAAGAAGCTAAAGAGAAGGTGAAGAAATCAAAGCTGCATCAATGAGAGCAATTTAGGGAAAAACTAGAAACTAATTTCAAAGAGAAACCAAACACTATTTTGGGATGCAATAAAAAGACGTAGGCAAGGAAAACAAATCCCAATAAAGCATGTAAAAAACAAACAGGGAGACATTGTAAAAGATAAAGGTGAAATACTAGAAGTGTGGAAAGAGTACTTCCAAAATCTACATAACAATGACCGTAGTAGTAGCATAGCAGATGAAAATTAAGAGGACCGCAGTTTTACAGATACAGAAATAAAAATCCTAGATGATAGCTTTGAGGATAGTTTAACAATGTCAGACCGAATGAGTGCTAAAAAGAAGATTAAAGTAGGTAAAGCACCTGGTTTAGATAAAATATATCCAAAAATGGTAGTCCCCCAAAGCTTAGAAGCAGATAAACTCCTTCTAAAAATATGCCAGCAGGTTTACAAAACAAAGTATACTGAGTGACTGGAATGTTAGCACAATAATACCAATACATAAAATCGGAGCTACTACCCTATGTGATAACTACAGAGGCTTCTCCCTCCTTAGTGTGCCAGGAAAACTTTATGCAAGAATTAAAGAAACTAGGTAAAGGAAAAATGCAAAAGGAAAACTAAAACAATAGCAACGTTGATTTCGCCCAGTTAGAATTGTGCAAGGCCATATTTATATTCTAAGAAAAATTTGCGAAAGAGCCTATAGATGTAATCAGAAAGTTCATATGTGTTTCATAGACCGACAAAAGACATTTGATTCAGTGAAGAGAGAAGAGCTGTGGAAAGGACTAAAATAGCATGGAGTAAACAAAGAATTAATTGGGCAATTCAGTCTTTTTATACTAATCCTGAGAGCATGGTAAGAATAGGGAGCCAAAACACTAGTAGATTTAATGTAATATAAGTGTGAGACAAAGTAATATTCTCAACCCTCTGCTATTTATAATACTCATGAATGCAATTTAAAAAAAGTGCAAAGGAATGAGATCCCTAAATGTAGGAATGTTGAAAATTAAACCAGTTCAACCTAAAATGTTAGCTTTTGGAGATGACTTGGTGGTATTTGGTAAAACACAACAAGATTAAGAGAATAACAGCAGCATCTTAAATAGAAAATTGAAAAAGAAAGTACTCAAAATGTAAAGAAAACTAAAACTAAGGTAGTCAGCAGAGAGCCACACAAACATGCAATCGAAATAAACAAAGAAACACTTGAACAAATGGATAGCTACAAATATCTAGGAGTCATAATATCATCAAATTGTTGTCTTAAAGAAGGAACTAACCAATCAAAAGCAACTGCATTGTATAGTCCTCTTGGGCAAACTTTCATAGGGAAAATAGAATTAACTGCAAAAACCAAAATATCAATATTTAATTCTATCTATTGCCCAACTCTAATCTATGGAAACATGAAACTTAGATAACAAAGATAAAAGTAGGCTGCAGGCAAGTGAAATGTAATTTCTAAGACAATCAATAGGCAAGATGAAGAGAGATAGATAAGAAACACAAGAATTAGAGAGGAAGTTAAAACAGAAAAGCCTTGCATTTAAAATAGAGAAGAACCAACTTTGGTGGTTTGGCCATGTAAACAGGATGGAAAATGACAGGATCCCAAAACAAATTTTAGAATGTAAACAGCAAGGAAAGTTGCCAAGAGGTAGACCAAAGAAATTGTGGCAAGAAACAATCTCAGACATAGTGGAAAAGAAAGGTTGTAAACTTGTAGATGCAAAAAGGAAGGGCCTAGATAGGGATCGGTGGCGAAAGTTTGTGCATAGCAATTAAACCTTACACTGGTCTGGTCTGTTTTAGATCATATGTTTTTAGTGATTGTTAAGTTTTTTCCAAGTGGATCAATATTCTTGTCATGAAATGGAATACCCCACCGGATACTATGGACAACTCAACGGGCAGCATTTGAAGATTCTGTTATCTTCAAAGCTACTAGTTCATTTTGAACCGAACATTCCTGTTATCGTCACGAGTGATGCCACACAAAAAGGGGTGTCGGTGATTCTTTCTCACCATGTCTACAATGGGACTAAAAAACCAATTGCGTGGGCCTGCAGATCAGTGGATAAAATAAAACAATACAAGAAACAAACATAATAATATGTGTCTCCGGTCTGAAATCTATGGAATTATTGTATTCCAACCAAGCAAACTTAACTCATTCTCTGCCAAGGTATTTTGGGCTCTATGCCAGAGGCATTCGCAATGTGAGATCAACGCAAATTTCCTACCGAGAAAAGTACTGCTGCCATTTTGATAGAAGTTGTAATACTGTCATATTACACATCAAATGAAAGAGCAGAGAAATATCGCTTGTTTGTGTCTTTTATATACATTGGAGCAGTACAACATTTAAAAAAAAATTTTTTTTCTAATTTTACAATAGGTATCTTGGTGGGGGTTTTAAGCAATGTTACAGCTCCCATTTACCATAACTTCTATCTTATTTTTCTCCCAGATCAAAAACCCAACAGACACCAGCAACTTTGACAGCTACCCGCGTGATATGGACTCGGCAGCTGATGAAATGTCCGGCTGGGATATTGATTTCTGAACTGGGAGCCAGACCACTTTCAGCATCCATACTTGAATTCAGTATTACGCAGATTAGGTGTTGGATTTTGAATACTCACAGAAATGACAAGGCCTTTTAAAATCAGTTAGTATTACCCATGGCAGACAAATATTGATATTTTTAAAATTTTGGGTCTTACCTCATTCCCTACCAAGGTATTTTAGGCTCTGCACCAGAGGCATTTGCAGCGTGAGAAAAATGCAAATGTCCTTCTGAGAAAAGAACTGCTGTCGTTTTGATAGAAGTTGCAATAGTGTTCTATTACACATAACATGAAAGAGCAAAGAATACAGAATAATGTGATAGTCTAAACTTTCAGAATGTTTTAGAATAAAAAAAAATATAAAAAACATGTCTTCTTTTACTTTCATTTCCTTTATACACCAACTAAAAAATGATATTTGTAAATTATTGAAACAACACCTTTAGAGACCAATATTGACGATATATTGTGGATTGGCATAGAAAGAGTTAAAATGCAAAAATTAGGTTGTTGCTTTGCTGCAAGACTCCTCTAACATACATGTGTAACGTACAGGAACTTGCAGCAGAGTAACAAGGTGGATTTGATCAAAATTACTGGTAGACTTACAACATATCCTGTTACCACTCAAAAAAATCAATCATCAAAATTACTGGGAGACTTAGTCACAAAAACATAACCCAATCGTTCCAAAAAAATATCATTATAGTTGGATTAGAGACAGTGAATTTACATCAACTTTACTTCATTCTCATCATTAGTATTTACAATATGCCTGGCAACCGACCAACTTGTTAAAAAATAGCAAATAAATCAACAAAAACTTATAAACTGCGATCAAACTCGACTCTCGGGGCTTTGTGAGGCTTTAGTGAGAGAAGGGAACCAAAACATCCGGGTTAGAGCCTCTTACTTTTATTCTTCCACGAAATTAGTGTAGTATCCACTTAGGACGCAGTGAGCGGCACCAAACAGTTAAGCGAAAAACCTTTTGACAAAGTGAGCGGCACCAAACAGTTAAGCAGAAAGCCTTTTAACGCAGTGAGCGGCACCAAACAGTTAAGCGGAAAGCCTTTTAATGCAGTGAGCGGCACCAAACAGTTAAGCACAAAGCTTTTTAACGCAGTGAGCGGCACCAAACAGTTAAGCGGAAAGCTTTTTGACGCAGTGAGCGGCACCAAACAGTTAAGAGTTAATTTGGAAAATCCTCTTCTTTTGTGATTCAACTTCCAGTCAATGTAACAGTTTGTAAGACCCTGTCCTCTGGCTGAAAGGGTTCAAGTCCAATAAGAGTGAATTCTATAAGCACTTACAAAATTTGACATAGGTTATGAATATCATACTTACTGTTTTCATGTGGAAAACTCCAATAGAAACACTTCAATTTGATGTTTATTCAGTTCTTTTAAATACAGGTAGGATCATCATTGTTATACATGGGATACCTACAATATAAACTTATTTAATTATTATCAAGTTATCTAAGATAGTAATTTTTTTTAAAAATTTTTTTTGTTTTTTGTAATATGCAACAAATCTCTTTAAACTCTGAAATGATGAATGATAGTTATCACATGGTTGAGAAGAAAAGTTCTAATCTTTAACCTCATAATTATATATGTCAGTAGTATGTTCTATAAAGAGATTTAATTGCCATTATTGGTTTAATGCGTATACTAGGATTTCATTTTTTTTTAGATTTTTCACTTTTAAAGAATTTCCTTTTTGTTTTTAAACTGTTGTGATGATATTCTGCTCAAAAGATTAGTCCTCTGTTCTTCATTCAATCATTTGAATTTTGGGACAAAGGTAGAATCTTTTCATTCTATTTTTTTTTTTTTTTTTAATTATGACCCTCTATTTATACGTTGAACTCATGGCTTCTATGAAACATAACAGAAGATAAAAATTTATATCACTGACTTGAGGAATTGAAGAGATACCAATAATGATATCTGAAAAAAAGAAACATTACAAATTCTTGATGATTTTGCTCACAAGATTTTTTGTACATTGTTTTCTTCCTGATGTAAAACATACTTTTTTGTCATATGTGGTTGAATTGACTCATAAAAAAAAGAAGAAGTAATTCTCTTCTTTGTTTTCACTTTTAATGATGACAATATAATATTATTATGAACATTGTGTTTCATTTGTTGTATTATTTGCAAACTGTGATAGCATTACTTCGTTCCATCAGCTCAGTCTGATGAGTCATTCATTTTCATCATGACGATTTTTGTTCCACACAAAGATAATTCATTATCAGCCTAACAGTGACGCATGGGAGGTGATGATTATTATAACTAAGATGCAACTGAAATGTAAAGAATCTAGTAATAAGGCTTCCACTGGGAGCGTTATTACATTTTTACGATTAATCGCTTGTAAGATTTTATTTGTCTCTGAAGAAAAGAATACATCAACGGATTCCGTTCTTTTTCCATGAATAATTTTTACAACAAAGGAATTTTGAACTCAATGTTGGCTTTGCTAGAAGAGGTTTTGTTTGTGTTTTTCTAATCGACTTTTTGTGTTGGAAGCATGTTTGATTAAATAAATATTTTTTTCTGAAAAATGTTATTCCTATTATTGTACTTTTGAATCCTACGATTATTGTTTTAGCTTTCTAATGATAATATTCATAATCATTTCTACTTCCATAGTCAAATATTTAAAAAATTCTTTTGTGTCTTCAGTCTTCCTTCAACACAATCATTACAGCATTTGGGTATTTAATGACGGCATCACATGTCCTTTGGGATTGAATGTTTTTGTTGATTTGTGTTTGTTTTCTTTGAACTTCAATGCCTATGAATCATTGAACATCAGACTCGTAAAATGCGAAAAGATTTCTGTCGACTAATCTTTCAGATTTTTTATTTATTATCACACAGCAATGTTTGTGACTTTCAAAAAAAAGGCGAAGAGGAATGATTTTCATTATGCATAACACTTAAAGGTGAAGAATAAAAAGAACTTAGAGAGAGAGAGAGAGAGAGAGAGAGAGGGAGAGAGAGAGGGAGAGAGAGAGAGAGGGAGAGAGGGAGAGAGAGAGGGAGAGAGAGAGAGAGAGAGAGAGAGAGTAAGAAAGGGAATCAGGGAGAGAGAGAGAGCGAGAGTGACAGAGAAACCTATTTTGTCATCACCTTTTTTTTTCTTCCAAAGACTCACACATAATATATCCTGGAGCAATACATGACATTTACAAGACAACTCAAATGAAAACAAGTTGCTTCCAAAATTGAAATCTGTATACAAATCAATTATTATAATAAATAGTACTGGCCTAATTATGGTATTCTTTTTCTTTTTCCTTTTTTTTTTTTTCTAATCAATCTACCTGGATCTTCTCTAAGAAGCAAAGAAGCAATCCCTTCACTTATCCTATTGATTAGGCACTGTGGACTGATCATGTGCCTGTCTTTATTTCTTGTGATCAGACACTGCTAAGGCAATATGAAGGGATAAGGATAACAAAACAACAACATTGATTTAATTAAATGTTGTTTTGGACACTTGAGTACTTTTCCCTACCAGAATTCACGCATTACTCTCTTCTTTTCCACAGGGCTCTCTATTATTACTATGTCGTTTTGAAATATACTTGCATTATGTTGCTATTGAATAAAACATACCTCTTCCCATTTCATTATTAAACATAAAGGGCTTATTGTTTCCTCTTTTTTTTTTCTTCACTCCTTTCCTCCCACCATCTCCTGTCTTTCCTTCTCTTTCTCCTGCTTCTCCTCTTCCTCTCTTCCTACCCTTATCCGCCCCTTATTTTTTTCTACTCATCAAGTTCTTTCTTCTATTCCACCCTTTCTCATCTTTTTTTCCTCCTCTTTTTCTTCCTTCTCTTCTCCCTTAAACTCACTCCTCCTCCTACTCTCCTTTCTTCCTTCTCCTCTTCCTCCTCTTCCTACTGCTCTTCCTCCTCTCTCCTCCCTCCTCCTCCTCCCTCCTCCCACATTGTTCTCGTTCTTTGCCTTTTCCTCTTCCTTATCATTCTCATTGAAGAAAAGAGGAGCAGGCACTGGTAATAGATGAAAATGAATAGCAAATAGTATAGACACAGTGCCGAGGTGAG
>JBCIKM010032175.1:0-16076 GCA_039654465.1 Melibe viridis
TTATTATTATTATTATTATTATTATTATTACTACTACTATTATTATTATTATTATTATTATTATTATTATTATTATTTTTATTATTATTTTAAAGTGCAAACCGCCAATAACATCAAAGATGAGAAAGAAAAGACTTGAATAAGAGTGGTTTTCCAAAACTGTGCAAGTCCTATTTTAACGATTCTTTATAAGAAATCAAGGATTGTTTCCCCTGATTATAAACTGAGTGAGTCAATGAAGTACAAGTACATATAAAATGGTCACTTAATGGACTTTGATGAGTTTTGGGAAAAACACTCTTGACTAGTTTATTTATTTATTTATTTGTTTGTTGTTTAGGGTGCCATGACACTAAAAGGCTCATCAATGAGGAGCCTAGGGGAAAGTTCAGATTTATCGAAATACATAATCCAAGAGAAATGGGTCAAACAACAAAAGTAAATAAGTCATTTTTCTCAAAACAAACATTATTGCATTGACAACACAGAGAGATTGAGAAGGAAAGAGAAGACGAAGAAACAGACTTCAAAAATAGCCATTCATCAAAAAGTTTGAGTCATTTATTCAAAGCTCAATAAAGGGGTAACAAAACAGGCATTAACAATAGTGGAATATTCAATGATTTGTTTACTTTTATAAATCCTAAAAAAAGAATTTTCCAAAGTGTAAGTAAAAGTAAAACCTACTAACCCTTCAGAACAAAATACCATGTAATTATTAGTTCTATTTTTCTGTTTCCTTTCATTATCTTTTCCTTTAGTACCTTTTTGTAGTATTAGTTTTATCAATCTGCTGTATATAACTACTCGGTACTTTCCAAACTTAATCAGGCATAAGTAAGTAGACTTTGAGCTTGCGCTATGAAACAATTCTGGTTCTAGTGGGAGGGGATGTATTATGAGGCTTGTCTCTCTCTTTCCCCCCCCCCCCCCCCATTCCCCTGTCCTTGAAATGCATTCACGACTAAAAGGAAAAAAAAAAAAAAACATTCATTATAAAATAAAAGTATACGAAACAAAACCATACTTGTACAGCCGTGGGTTGCTGTAGTGGATAATATGAGGAATTACAGTGGAGCACACTCTTTGCTGCTTCTAAAATACACCCATGCAGACATGCCAACCCAAAATTTGGCTCAGAGTAATTTCAGTTTCAGACACGAGTCACAGTAATTTCAAAGCTCAAAGGTTAACTTTTCACGCGTGATTGGCAGGGGGTGGGGGTGTGAGGGGGGGTGTTAGAGGGAAAACATATAATAAAATAAAACTTGAATTACTTCAGACAGCATCAATCAACGAACATGCTTCTTCTTCAATTATATCGACTGACTCAGTGGAACGGAGTATCACTGTCAATGCGGGCATAATTAGACACATCAAGAGCAAGTTTAGTCTTGGTGGGCCTCTGGGAGCTTCTCTAATACCTTGATCTTAGCGTGATGTAGTCATGGCACTGCTTGAAATCGTCTATTAGGGCATCAAAGGGGAAAAGGAAGTTTGTTTTTTTTTAACCAAAAAACAAAACTCATTTTTCTTCCAAGACATTCTAGAACTCACCTTCAAAGTTCCCATTGAGGACGGCACAGGGGATGTTTCCCCGAGGAGAAAATTTTGAAAAATTGGAATACAATTGCGCATTTTGGGAGCACTCAAGGCTACCTTAAAACACCTATCATGTCTTCAAAATACCAAATAGAGAGGGGGGGGGGGGGGGGGGGGTCTGAGAAAATGGGAGAGGGCGTGATGAGGCAGAAGGCGTAACAGACCATACCCAAACATTACAGATAAAAATCTGAAACAAAGATTCATCTCCAAGAAAATGAAAGAAGTTTCACCACAGATGTATATCATCATCATATGATTACTTTTTCAATTTTTTTTTTCTCAAAGTCTGGCTATGTTTAAAAAGACAACGTTGTTATTTTTTCACTTTCACTCTTTCCCAAAAAAACCCAAAAAAACCAAGCTATCTGCTGGAAAGACTAAATTATGTGCTTGATGAAGTGTTCTTTGTCCAGTGGCCCAGCCATTCTCACTTAATAGAGTAGGTCGCATATATAAATATGTATATATATAAAAATTATTATATATACAGATGTTTAGAAAGCAATGAAAGCAGAATGACCATCTTTATATTATACAGTGCTGATGGTGACAAAAAGTGAAAAAAAAAAAAGAGAAAATCTTGAATGACTAACTGCCAATAATACCCATCTCTACTGTATAACTCCTATTTTTGAAGCTATGAGATAATTTACAACTAAAGAAGGACATTCGTCCTTGGACTCTAAAGCCCAGGATTTCCTCAGATCTGAGCAAAACCATCAGCACTGATTATAAGGACGCTTCCAAAACAGCACTGATTATAAGGAAAAGGACGCTTACAAAACAGCACTGATTATAAGGACGCTTACAAAACAGCACTGATTATAAGGAAAAGGACGCTTACAAAACAGCACTGATTATAAGGACGCTTACAAAACAGCACTGATTATAAGGACGCTTACAAAGCAATGAATACAGACTCATCATCATCGATTAGGGCCAGTCAAACACATTTTGAAGAGGGAAAAATGAAGGAGCCCAAGTGACCAAAAGAAAACGAAACGAGTGTCCAGGGATGGAAACAAGGATAAAAAAAAATAATTTTTAAACAATGAATGATGGTTTGGTCAGTGTGGAATTTTCCACTGTACACAAAGCCCAATCCCGCTGATCCCTCCACGTCCCCTAAATCGGCCATGCACTACTCATCCAGTTCAAGGATGGTCAGGAAATGGGGGCATAGCACGGGATTGCTCAACTCAAGCAGTAAAAGGATGGGATTTTTTTCCCCAGGGCCTCCTGGGGAACTCACGACTCTGGCATTACTACAGTAAAGAAAAAAAATCAATTAAAAAATCAATATTAAATTCTTGGGGTAGATTTATGAATGAATCACTTGAATATTGATAGATTTCAAATTTCCGTGTCAAAAAAATTATAATTATCGTTTAAATCAGAAATTTTTGACAAAATTGGCAGTTACGAAATTCAGACCAGAATTCAGAAAACCCTTTCAAGCCAGGAATTATTCAAATGAATAGTCCCGTGACTTTTTTCATAAAATAACATTGGTTAAACCATAAAAAAAAAAAAAAAAAAAAAGAACACAGATACTGGCAGAGACTGTGTAGTGTGATTATTTTAAGCGTTAACAACCCTGCAACATAGCCCATCCCGCACACCAGCTCTTGCACAACTATAAGGTTCCCGCAGGACAAGGATTGCGCGAAAGGGAGGGCGTGGTCGGCAACTTTTCGGTTCCAACAGGTCCTGGATTTAAGACACTGCCGCGTAATCAGCGTGCAACCATTCGGTGGCTTTGTCTTGTCCTTCTCTCAACGGTGTACTCATACAACTATTTTCACAACTATTCAGTTCCAGCAGGTCAAAGGTTAAGATTTCCCTTAATATATCGGATAAAAAATACAACTGCAACTCCAATGACCACATCAATAATACACACATATCCACCACAAGCTATCACTGATACCTGGTTAAGCTTCTCACAAGCTTGTCCATTGTTTGTATGAGGAGACGTTAGAATTAGTCGAAAGAGAGAACAGAAGAGAGATAATTTACACAGAAAAATAAACATTATCTCTCAAACCACAAATTGATGCCACAGACATATGATTAACAATGAGGAAAAATTCAATCTCTCCTTACAAAAATAAACAATGCCCACTGCACATCACAACATAATGGTTCATGAAGACCCAGGATCTTTAAATCCCCTTTGTGTACTAAAGTACTCAGTACGTCTAACTTGTGACCATGGAGTTCCATACCAAAAAGGGGGAAACAAGGGGATAAGTGCATGAAATAAGGGATGACCATTGAGTTGCAAACAAGACAACAAAAACAGGACTTCACAGAAAAGGGGGAAAAGTAAGACGATAGCTTCAGTGTAGAAGAAAAGAAACAGAAGTAGAAATGGCCACCAGGGACTCCCATTGACCGCCCCATGGAAAATCTGTGTCAGCACTGACCTTTACGTCCTCAGTAACCCCCCCTCCCTGCCCCACCCCTCTCCTCCTCCATCAATAAACATTCATTTGTCAGGGATAATAAAGTACACAATATTTTCATTCTGCAGCTGAAAAAACTTCTATTGTTATAAAAAAAATGACATCATAAGTCTTGCTCAAAATTCTCAATTCCTTTTAAGTTAGCTTAAAGTAAATACGTCACATCTGTGCTGAACTATCGTATCACGTTCATGTTATACCTGTACTGAACTGTAGTATCACGTTTCTTTTATAGAAGGAGCTCTGTATTCTTCAAGACACTCGAAGTGCCGCTTGGTGGAAAGGAGGGTAACATAAAGACAATCCATGATGCAGCCAGACTCTGTTGGAACGATGCTCAACTCCACGTTATACACATTGGCCTGGAGAAGAAGAAAAAAGTAGACAAAAGGTTTCAATTTGGTAACACCTCTGAGTTTGATATCATGCACATCAACTTAACAACAACAACAACAACAAAGTTAAAGTTAATATAAATTTATTGCTGGAAATTGAAAGTAACGTAAAGACCATTTATTAACCTTTAACTTGCTAAAAACTTTATTAACAAAGTATTTCAACAGCAAAGCCTTTTGGGAGATTAAATGCAATTGGTATTACATTACATACGTAGCTTATCAAATCCTCAACATTTTGGTGTGCAAAACAAACAAAGTTTTGCTCAAATACACTGAAAAAAGTGGTACTGTTGGCGTGAAAAAAGACCCCAAAAAATGAATTGTGAAAAAAAAACAAATAGATGGCTAAGACCAGCAAACAACAACACATTTTTTTAGCATTATTTCAAAGTTCTACAAGCATTTTGAAATTTTGACTAAACTGCCTACTAAAAAAGATCATAACCTACCAGTTGAAGTATTGACAAAGTATACCGGCAGATCTCGTACTCCGCCATATCCGTGACCAGGTCTCGGAATGCCACAGTCTGACCCCGTGCCATTTTTTCGATCAAATCAGTGCCATACTTGTGGATGTCAAAGTTTGGATGCGCTTGCTGCATGCAAACAAACAAACAAAAACAAAAACAAAATTAAATAGCAAAACAGTCAAAAGAGCAAACAACAGTTGAAATCCGTCTCCTTTTTTTTTAAATAATAAACTTTGAACAGATTTATATTATTTGACTCCTAAGCTTGGCTAAGCCGTAGAAAATGTATCTTCATCAAGTTACTGCCAGTAATCAGGCTAATATATGATACACTCATAAACAGTACAACTTCTCACCTCCTCTTCCAATTTTGGAGTGATTTTTTCCTCCCATTCAGAGACTCTTCGGGACAATTCTGTAATCTGCGCATATTGGGCAGCGCTAGTGAGGTATTTTTCCTGGAAACAAAAATCAAAAAAGAGAGAGAAAAAATATAAAATACCACATACATGTTATAAACGTTTTATAAAACGAGCATAATAATCGAACACTTCTTCTGCAGGAGTGGAAAATGTGTTACATTTCAGATGGCAAAGACATGACCTGTCGTATTGATTTAGTTCAATTTTGCATGAAGCACCAACTGTACAAACTGCCATAAAAGACGAGACAAGATATACGAATAAGAAAAGAAATAATTGTAGGGGTATCGTATCAAGAAACTGACAAAAACAAAAAAATGGACCTTTTTGAGACTTCGGCATGTAGATTTCAAAACGACAACCTCTGATAAATTATTTACATTGAATTTGAGAATTTCTACAATTCCCAGGGTCAGTTTCCTTTCAATACCCAACCACACACAAACACTATCCCATGCTGAGAGAAAAGTAAATGAGGGCATCTTAACTTTACTCATTACCTGCGCCCCTGTGCGCCATGCATGGCCAGTAACCTCGCTTCACCGCGTGCTGGCTTGCCGTGAGGCGATATGTAGGCGCACAGCTGTTCCTGCGCAGTTGCCACATGGTCTCTCCTCAACCAATTTTCCACCCAAAAGTTGATTTCCATTTTTTGTCTTGGAAATGACACTATCACGTGACTATTTGGTAACATATGATTGGTCACGCATTCAAGATCGACACCAACTTTGAGTTAGTGTAGTTGGTGAGTAATTTTCCTCTGAAAACAAAGCCAAACCCAGCCAACCCATCCTCCATCCCTCCACGCCCACGAAATCGGCGGTGCACTACTCCCGCAGTTAAAACATGGTCCAAAAATTAGCACGTGGCACGGGATCACACTGCTCACGCAGTTAAAGGATGGCTATTTTTCTACCGCGGGAGTGGGGATCTCACTACTCCCGTATTACAGAGGTTAAGGAACTACAAAAACTTCTGTAATGAGGAAAACCATCTTACTACCCCTTACAGTTCATATACCGGTACAAGAAAGGCCTTTATGTTGGGAAGCTTTCTCAGCGTTATCGGGTTTGGTAATTTTGCTAGTAAATAATAAAATCCACATTATTTTGTAATTTCAATCAAGAACTCACCACATGCATCTTGACCAGATCCTCGTAAGTCATCGTCATGTCCTCAGAACTTAGTGTGTTAAATCCTGTGACATAGAAGAAATCGAGAGATAGCCTTGACAACAGATGAATGGTGGCCTTGAAAGATTTTTTTTGGGGGGGAGGGGGGGAATCCGAATCAAAGCGTTCCTTCCTTTCGGGAAATTATCCTTCTTTCATAACTTATTTTTTCATTATAAATATCACTCGTAAAGCAATAGTAACTATGCAAGGAGACAAAAACAAAAAAAAGAAGAAAAAAAAAGAAACTTCTTTTCAAATAACAAAAAAAAGTGAGAATAAAAGCATTTACTGTAGCATTGATGCAAGACATCACCTGTATCGCTGGGTACACCTCTGGGTCCTGAGCTCACCCTGTTATCAGTGAACAAATCCTCAGTCAAACAAACACCAGGTCTGTCGTCTATAAGGTCCTCTGCATCATCATTGCCAAGGTCATCTGATATACAAAGGTTGGAGAATAAGCAGTTTATTTGCTACCGTAACAATGAAATTAGTTGAAGCTTTCTGTAACTTTTTGCTGAAAGGAAATGGAGAATACGAGAGTCATCTTTCAAACACAAACAAACAAACAAAAATAACGAGCTAGGGGCGAAAATAAAAAGCACCAACTGGATTAAAAAACAAATGCTTAAAAGGAATAAGAGGAGAGAGATTTTCAACTAATCTGAACAGTATCAACGCCCTGTGGTAAATCAGCTCATTGGTCTTTCTCAATGAGTAGATATCACCAAAGGAAACAGCAACTATTGTTTGGCTTAAGATCGAGTAATACGCCTAAATGCTCCTTATGCCAGCCACGCAAGATTAGGCACAGTGGACTGATCATTTGCCTGTCTTCATTTTTTGTGATCCAGAGTTCTTCCCGGCTCCTTGGAGATGGGTCCTGACACTGTTACGGTGGTATGAAGGGATATGGATAACAAAACAAAAACAAAACCTTAAAAATATCAGCAAATATTCTTGAAACATGCATAGAGACAAAACAATGGTTTACTGTAAAAGTGGCTGATTATATACTTCATGTCCTCCGAGTAAACATTTCAGATCATATCAAAAGTATGAAACACACATGTCACAAGGATTTGAAAAGCAAAGTATTGACGGACAAGACAAAAACAATGACAAAAAATTATCTCTGTCATCTTGCTTATATCAAGCGGAAAAATATCAAATGACTTCATTGAAAACAATCAGTTCTACAACGCTTCTGACCTATGGAGAGAAAACAGTAGTGAAAAGACGGTCACTAATGTGTTACAGTCTGCAAGGAGGCTGACCTTTCCAAGACGCCATTTAAGAACAATCTCTCCGGTCATTATGAGTTGTATGGCATGAAATCAAATACTCGATCTGTGCTGAAAATTAATTTGCTGACCAATCCAATAGACTGCATGATTTTACAAATGAGATCCCCCAATAATTTCCAAAACTAAATAAAAATTGATCCTCACACTAAATAAACAAAACTGGTATGCCATCAGGCTAGAACATGTTTACATCTGGCGGCCAATAATTGAAAACCTTATGACGTGTTCATTTTCTTAAAGCATAATATGTCAAAGTGTCGCTTTAAACAAAAAAAAAAAAAACAAAAAAAAAAATTCATTGTCCACTCACCTAGACCCTGTGGAATTTCCTCTGCTTCCTCATCATCTACTTGCACTTGATCCTCATCAATCCTGCCCTGCTGTTTCAACTGAAAACGAAGTGGATAGACCGAATGAAATAGGCACATCATATACCCTGGTAGCATTCAAAGGCATGATCTTCGGTGTCAGAGGTCATATTTGAGGGACTGAATTTCCTTCATAGGTGAATGAAAGAAAAACCTGCTCCTCTAAAAACATCTGGACATTTACATTTTTCAGGAATATCACGGACAACGATGAAATTCTAGAATTTAATATATAAAGTAGGCGGAATAACGATGTCAAAATGGCTTGTAAAAGTTTAAGTGACTTTTTTTTACCCCACTCCTTCAATTGCAAACAAACAACCGTTAATCGTTTCAAAGGTCATAGAAAATAAAGTACGATGAAGTATCTCAATATACAAGAAAAAGTTCTTCGACTATTCTTTATATATTTAGTACAAGCTTTAATCAAAATTTTAAAGATCTTCCAATTTATGCCAACTACAGGCTAAAACACAGCTAACAGTTGGATTCAAGTAACAACTCTCTTGTTACAAAGTAGCAACCATAAAAGAACTACGTAGTTTTTTTAGCAAATTGAAAAGAAAGAAAAAAGACAACCTGGTATTAAGGCTGAATTTTTTACAGATTTTTCTTCCTGGTTTGAGGTTTTTTCTTAAGTCCCGGCTGATAAAAAAAAGAACCTGGAGATTGCAGAAAAACCGAAACAGATTCCATCCCTGTAATTTGTCCTCCAAACCTTTTTCAATTTCTCCTTGGTATCCTCCTCCCTCAACTTGAATTCTTTCCAAAAGGCATCCTCAAGCTCTGGATATTCTGGCACTTTGAGCGGATTCTTGGGAAACTTGGATCTATGAGAAAACACTAGAGACACAGAGAGAAATACAAGTTAAAGCTTTTATGTAATCGAGAGCATGTGTTTCTCATATTGCAATTAAGAAGTGTCAACTATTCTTATCCAGTTGACAAATGAACAGTCATCTCCCTACCACCCACCCCAACATATAAAAAAAGAAATGCTTTTCGTTGAGGTACAGCTCAAATAATGGAACGGAAAAATTGTTCAACTACCACTGACCACAAAAAAAAAGAGGACTCTTAGAAGCCTCTAATTTCTACATGGGTGAAAGAGAAACTTCAGGTAATTTCAATTGTGGTGTTCAGACCTTTGTTTAATTTTTTAAAGTTTTACTCTATGTACTATAAAAGTTAAACATCACTTTCTCCCGTGACAACTATGAACATTCATAAATGTCCATATATTTCATAGTTGATGCAAATTTTAATAAAGACCTTTTTTCTTTGAAAAATTAACCATCATATACGCAACCATCAGTCTGTTGGCATGTTTACTGTTTAGATTGTAAACACCTAATTTGACATTCTGAGTCTTCGCAAATATTGATCTACAATTGAGTACGTTCTTACAAAGCTCACTTGTATCAATAACATTGCCTGCTCCTGAAGTTTTATTGAATGCTGTGTTCATCAGGGGTTTTTTAAATATAAGTGCAATACTTTACCTATTTTAGTGGTCCGTAATTATGACACTTACTTTTTCCTTCCTGACACAAAAATTTTTTGTTGGTAGTACAAACAACAACGCATTCTCTGTCGAACAAGGGGAAGAAATCAAAGTATTGCTTGAAAAGAGAGAACTGCTGGATAAATAAAAATGTTTGCAGTTTCTGTTTAACAACTCAACAATCTTAAACTCACATGTTTCCACGATTTCATGGATGGGTTTTAACTCTTTCTTGACCGGCTTCTTTTTTCTTTTTTTGGTAGCATTTTGTACCAAGTTTTCAGGTATTTTGTAAGGCTTCTCTGGGATTTTCAAAAGAAAGAAGAAAAGAAAAGGGAATGAATAAGAAAGAACAATTTCATGGCAAGGAAACGATCAGAGAGGTGTTATGTGTTTTACACACATTAATACTCCTAACAAATGTTTATTTAAAATACAACGGGATAATTCCTCATAAAAACTACAACTGACTATATCATGGCCCGGCTTAAATTTTTCTTTTTTTATTTGATAATTTTTAGTGACTTATGAAGAGAGTTTTGTGATTTACGAAGAACAGAAATCAATGAATGAAGCCCTTTGAAAGAACATGCCAAGGATAAACTATGGATTCAGGTGGCTTATACAGGGCTAAAAAAATGACCAGCCAGTGCACTTATTCAAACTTGAGCTTCCTGGAGTAAAATTTGACAAAAGCCATTTTTTTCTGCATGCACACGACGCTAATAATGGGAACAAAGCGATTAAGATAATTACGGTTCCACATAAATCAATCTTACTTTTAGTGAAAGGTTTCTCCACAGTCTTTGCTTTCTCGTAGGGGTCAAGTAGCACCTGCTGATCCCAAACCTTCAGGAACAGGAAAAGAAAAGGAACAGAAGCTGTAATAATAAGTATTGACCACAATGAAACTTGAGAGGAAAATGAATGAAAAAATTCTTTAACAGCAAAAATTTATGACTTTTATCAAAGCAGTTCAGTTGCAATTTTCTCACAGCTAAGAAAAATAAACTAGTTTTGGGTTGTTTTTTTGTTTTGTTTTTAAATTAGAATTACTTAATAAGCGTCAACAGGCTTTGTTCACAAGGAAATTGACAATTTCAGTTTCTTCTCAAAGCGATCAATCATATGAATATTTTCTTATCAAATTTTTAAACAATTAACCTATTTTTCTGCATTGAAATAAGAACTGTTCAGTTCAAAAAAGAATGCTGTTTAATACAATGCCCCAAGGATGGGAATTGTTACACACATACCTTTTTGGCTGGTTTGCTCTCAGCAAATTTAACTTTTTTGTTCCTTGCAGATCTTCGAGTAGTCGGAGGCTGAAACAAAAATAGGTGTAATTAAACAAGAGCTTCTTCCATCTATGTTTCCAACAAGATTGATCTCTACACTCTCATGATGCCTTCGGGAAGAAAAAATATTAAAGCGTTGGCTTATTAACCATTAACTTTCCATGAATCTACTAGAACACATTTGTATTATCCCAGCGTAAGGGAAAAAAAACCTATCCATAACTCCAACAAATATGAAATTTAAAAAATACCGAAATGTAGAGAAATAATGTGCCTTTCATACGAGATATTATTTAAATTGTTGTTAAAATTATTAAGTTTTGGTTTTTTTAAATTGGGAAGTGGATGAGTGCCTGAGACAATGTCACTAACCACACGAGAATCACGGTTTTCAATCTCAGAGGCTTCTGATTGCTCATCTCCATAAAATCCTACATCACTTTTGTCAAAACCACGTTTAAATCAATTAAACTAGAAAAAAGAAAGGATAGAGTGAAGCAACCGACAAAGAAAATTAAAAGCCACAACTACAAAAAAACGAAGCTCGGGCTAGAATTGTTGTAACAGCGATTGGTGAATAGAAAATGAAAGTAGAATTCTTCTCCTCTCCAACTCAGCAATGCACTCTGGCTGTGCACACTGTGTTGCCGTGTTTAAAATAGCGATTTACTGTGTCCTTGATGGGCGATCCATTACTAATGAGTATCGGTCAATAGCGAGCCCTCTGGGAAGTTAGTGGCTGAATTTCAAACGGATAAAGCAATTAATTTTTCAACACTGACATTTCCATCCTGTAGAAACTCTGTTCTAGCAGATTTTGACATAATTTAATCTAACTTTCTTATCAAATAAAAATTGTACCAAGGCTGAATTTCCACACAATGGAAATGAAGTCATCAGCAAATAACATTTGGTTTTCTCTATTTATATAGATATATTCTTGAATAACTCTCTCCGACATTGAAAAACACAAACACTAGGTGTTTCTGCCACTTGTAAATTCAATGGTTGTTGGAAAAGAACAATTTATAACAGTTTTAACATTGGCTAAATATATTTTGCCCTATTTACAAAAAAGCAGTAAAGATTTTTTTTTTTAAATCATGAGTCCTTTTCTTTGAAATTCAATAATGCTATATATAATAAAAAAAAAAATAACAAATTATAGGTGAATTCAATCTCAAATAAGTTAATGCAAGGAATATAAAGCTATGGTCTATGGTTCTGGTTTTCTCTAACATGCTTTTTAATAATGATGAAAATCTACCTCTTCATGACTTTTTGGGCCTGATGTTGGATTTTTGGATTGGTTCAGAGGTCCTGTAATTTGAAAGATAAAGAAAATAAACAGAGTATAAGAATTCCATTCGCAAAATGTCTTCAGTGAATTTTAAGACGTACAATCTCAAGATGACATAATACACAGTGTGTGTCAAAACGTTTTTTACTTTCCTCATGGCCTCAGCTTTGTTTCTATTTGTTTATCGGTGGTTTTAAAGCCCTACGACACACAAGGGTCGAAAAGGGGCCCAGGGAAAAGTGATAAAACTAGTTAAAAGAGAGTTAAACGAGAGAATAGGCCAAACCACAGACAGCAGAGATATGATTTAGGAGGAGAAAAAAAAAAAAGACGACAAATTGAAAAAGAGGGGTCTGAGGTGATATTTAGGGGAAAATTGATATACTCTTAAAGATAGTAAGAATTCTTTATCATTTTCTTTTCTATATTTTGTATTGTACCTAATTTTGATCAAATCAATACCTTAATCCTTCTTTGTTCAGAATCCTAGTCGCTGAGAGAACAAAGATTGTCTCTACTAATTTGAGTTTGACCCTATACATCATTTGATTATTGTTCTGCATCTACTTTTGATCTTTCAGAAAACGGACCCATGTCATCCATGAAATTCAACTACTACTTGGCACGATTTGACTCCTCGTGACTTACCATCTCCGTCATCAGCAGCAACAGGTGCTGCTCCATCAAACACGTCGTCGTATTCCTCCTCCACATTGTCCATCAAAGCCATACTGTCTCCCCGACACCCACTCCTCTCTTCTTCAACTGAAAAGACAGGAACAGCAACATTTTTTTTTTTTTTTCTCTTCCTTAAATGCCCAGTCTCTTTGTGTATAAATAAATAAAAGTAAAAATCGTAAAACATTAAACATACAGAGCCATGGTGATCGTCTACGCCATCATCACTGCCAGGCCAATCAGTTGACGAATCAGTGCCAGATTCAGCATCAGAAAGGCTTGGATTTGATTCCTACCATTGTTGCCATCGTGCCAACCATACTGCAGTGCTGCACTGGGACTGAAGCCTGAATTGTCACAGACTTCCCAAATGACACACCTCAAAGATAAATCTCCCCTACGAGAATTAATCAAGGAAGGTTTATTTTTTATTATCATTTTATTCAATGAAGTAATTTTTTTTTTTTTTTTATATCTAGTTAAAGACAAAATTACTCTCTTCAATGTTCAAGTCATAGCCCTGCAATGTCTGATTATTTTGTTTTTATAAAAAGAATCAAAACTCACCCAAGTCCCCAAGAATCTGTGTGTGCTTCGACTGAAGAGCAAGAAGTGCCCTGTCTCCAAACTCTAATAGAAAACTACCATCACTCGTGATGTACCCGATATCGATGTTGAAATCACTGGGATTTCCCAAAACGTCTCCTTTTTTGCTATAGTGTAGAAAGAAAAATAATTACGAGCTAAATAAGCCTATTTATACATTTACAACCCATCAAAATGTTATCAAATTGGGACAGAAGGACATGGAGATTTTTATTTTTTTGGAATGAGAAACAGGTTAAAACATTGAAGCTGTTCCCCCAATATAATGATAAAATTCAAAGTTACCCTCTGAAAGTGTCCCAAACCCCCCACAGAGGAATAAAACAAGAAGGGGTGACTACTGAATTTCAAATAATATCCATTGAGCTGGTGGTGAGGCGCCTACAACTTGAAAGCTGTTATTTTAAAATGTTTCATAACTTAGGTAGAAGACTGAAAAATGGTTATACTAAACTTCAACTTCACTGTTTGTAATACATGCATATTTTAAAAATTCAAGATGAAAACAATAATTTTGACAATTGCAATTGTAGATATAATTACAGCATTTACACATAAAATTGATGTGCAGCTTGAAAAAACTTACTTATAAAGGGCAGTGTCATCCTTCTCTGCCTCCTGCAGAGCCATGAAACGACTCGGAGTTTCAGGAACAAGTCTTACACTCTAAATAAAAAACCATAGAAAATCTATAAAATATAGTATGAATGTGAAGAAATTCTAGGGGTCATTCTCTAGAATAATTAAAAGAAATTGAAAAAAAAAAAAAAAAAATGCAGGGAAGGACAAACATAACACACAATAGATGCTTTATTGTGTTCATTTTTTTTTTTAATCAAATCTTTTGCTCATAATATACTTAACCTTGCTCCCCCTTAGATGAAATGAAATATGGAAAAATTTTCATTTGAAAAAAAAAAAGTGATTCTCTGCAACAGTTATTTCATCTGATGCACACCAAAAAGTTGGGGCATAAAGAGAGGAAAATCTTGAGAAAATTTACCTTATTTTGACTGGTGTCTTGCTCTTTTCTATATGAACCGTTGCTATCCACTACATCATCATCCAACACAAGAAACTGCCATAGGAATAAGAAACAGAGAGAAAAATGCAATTACATAGCATGGGGAAAATCATAACCATTTCTGGAACAAAAAGGGTCACAAAAAATGTTTAGGGTGTTTTCTGCAACAGCCTGTGGACCCTTAGCAAACAGTTGTCTCTTTAGGAGAAAGGACCCTAGCCTTGACCCTAACATTGCTGTTGTCACACCTTTCAAGCTTACAATTATCATACAAATCACGAGACAACAAGTTACTATCAATTCTTACTAAAAATAGTTCTCTTTCCTTTAAAAAATCTCTAAACTAGTTTAATATTGTTAATTTTTTTTGTGACAATTTTAAGGTAGTGAGATGGACATTGCTGGTGGGAAGAAAACTATGTCTGGCCCTAGTATTATTGGTTCTAGTGTGCATTACAGCATACTAGAGCAGTCCACTTGAAAGTGATATCTTTGTGAGGTTCATACAAAAATGAAAATCATTACAATCATTTTACACTTCTTACCTCTCCGTCTTCTCCATCAGCTTGTTGCTCTCCATCTTCCTCGTCCTCTCCTTTATCCCCTGTCCCTTTGGACTTCTGGCGTTTGTTCTGTGTAACAAGATCCAACACTTGAAACACCAGAGAATAGAGATACTCAACTTTCTTTGCATAGACACCAGCAGATCCTTGGATTAGCAAAGCTGCCTCAGAAAAATTCATGGTTGTCAAGCCATCGTCAAAGGTAATTTCAACCTTTTCCAGGTCTTCAAGGTATTCCTCTAAATAGTTAGCTATGTTGATATCCCAGTTTTTGGTGAGATCTCTGATAGGCTGTAAAATGTGAGCAAAACGCTCCTCAAGGCTTCCTTGAGATAGAGGTATACTTTGCGACATGGTGAAAAAAGGCCTCAGCACTCAGTAAAACTGGAAATAAGGAAATAATAAAAGAAATTCATGAAGGAATATAGATCAACACACACATTAGTTAGAAAAAGGTGAAATCTCAAAATCAATAATAAACTCTCAGTTAAATAGAGTGTATATTTGGACTCAAGTCAGAATAAACAAAAAGTTTATTCAGACTCTGCACCACCTCTGACTTGCTTCCGCTCATATCTCTTTTTTACTCAAACTAGTTTTTCCTTCCCATTTACTTCTACTCATATAACCTGCTTGTCTCTGTTCTGTTCTATTCTATGTATTTCTCTCCTTTCCACCCCCCCCCCCCCCAAAAAAAAAAAAAAAATAATAAATAAATAAATAAATAAAAAATAAAAAAACAGATTGTTTTTGTTTTAATCAAATTTGCTACTTTTTACTGCTTCATCATTTACAAATTATCTAATTTTTCTTTTAACTTCTCTCTTATAGTGTGGGGGGGGGGGGGGGGGGGGGGGGGGGGGGGGGGGGGGGGGGGGGGGGGGGGGGGG
>JBCIKM010032286.1:0-16074 GCA_039654465.1 Melibe viridis
TCAGTGGCGAAAGTTTGTGCATAGTAATTAAACCTTACACCGAAAGGTACTAAAGGTAAAGATAAAGAAAGAAAGATATTTGGGCACTATTGCTTACAATGGTTTGGATATCATGGTGAGTGGTCAATAAATTCAATCTCTTTAGGAGAAGAAAGTAGTTGCTTGTCATTAATAAACGAGGATCTTACATTTATAAAACTGATTTTATAATTTTGGAAACACTTTTGTTCTAATCCTCAAAATTCGAGCATTACATATCAAGAAAGTATTCCCTTTAGCAACTTTTCTATATTCCATGTAGTCGTCATCCAGACTGAAGCATTTTTGATAATGTGGGAGCATTCTTAAAACACACTCCTCATAGGACTCTCTCGTCAAAGATGTGAAAAAGTTCAGGTATTTAATTTTCAGCTCATCATCCAACGCAAAGCGGTTTCCCCCTAGGAGTGCCTTGACCTTTTTAAGAACAGGTGATTTTCACTTGGTGAGAGATAACATCTTGTTTGCTCTTTAATGATTTTACCAGAACTTGTGTCTAAGCAGCAGTGTCATGCAACAACAAGATGCCATAGCTGAACATTCCATGTTGTTTGTTTTGAATAGCACATCCTAGCTTTATCAACATTTCACAATAGGTGTCTGAGTGACTGTCTCTCCTGGTTGTAGAAAGTTTTCCAAGAGAGAAAATGCAGACACCCCCCCCCCCCCGCCCAAAAAAATCCCCCAAACAAACCAACAAAAACAAAACAACAACACCAAAACCAATAGTATATAAGGTTTTCCTTGTCAAAAGCATCCTTTTGGTGTTGGAGACAACAGGTGCTTCTACTGCATTTACTTTTGCTTGCTCTCAGCTAAATCATGACACATCCATGTCTCATCTCTTGTCACTGTTTCCACTAAAATTAAATAATCTCCATGCTCAGCGTATCACTGCAAAATGTCTCTGCACATTCCTTTCTCTGCTGTTTGTGTCGAAGGGTTTGTATTTTTGGCACCTAAAAACCTTTTGTGACCCTACCTGTTCCATACCCAACAATCTGATGCATTGAAGACTTTGAAGGGAAGGGAACTTACAGTGAAGCGTCAATCACTGCAAACCATTTCATCCACCCTAGTGATAAAAACATTAGTCGATCAGGTTGGTTGCTCAGGCCTCTGTTGATCATGAACATTTGTGCAGCCTTTGTTCAACACTTTCACAAATCTTCCAACCATGCCCTCAGACATTGTGTTTTCACTGTATTTATTGCGTACTTGCCTGTGTGAATTTCTCTTACTTTAAAATTCCTAGCATTACGAAAATGAATCACAGACTTTATCTCATAGTGAGATGGATTGTCCTAAATCTATGAAATTTGAGAGACATAAATTTCTTAAAGGTAGTGTTTGGAAATGGTCTGCTTAAATAAAATGAAACAATCAATTTTCATAAAAAAGGTCTTTTCTGTTTCCAAAATATATGCTTTATTCACTAAAGGTACTCAGTTGGTGCTCTGAATGAATATATAAAAGAAATTTGAAATAAGAACTTGTTTAATGGACTACCCTTTTATTATGATGGTAGAAAAGGACAGACTTAGAGAACAAAAAATTTTCAGTACATTATACTGATAACTTAGTAGTGTTGATGTTATCTCAAAGCATTTTGAAGAAGGAAACTGTCAGTAAGTATCAGGTAAGTGACAGGGTGAGGGACCTGAACTCAAACACATGCAACATAAAAGAATTGTTCAGATTTGCACTGACCTTCACGTCTAAATCCTGACTTGGCCTGTAAAAAAATTGTAATTGAATTAATAAATAAATTCCAAAGACAATGTATGAGGTGCATGATTATTTAAAAAAGGCCCAAAACCAGAATGCTCAAAAATTAACCTAAGGTTAACGTTGTGTAACAAACCTCGGAATAATCAATGATCAACATCTTAATTCAACCTTTGATCAACATGTTAATTCAACGTTTGCAAAGTTGCAATGCACTGCGGTGATAGGAGTGTGAGACGTGACTGTTTTATTAACCAAAAATGGCCGTATCATAGACTTCAGAATCGCTTCATGCTTACATGACCAACGTTTTGTAATACAGACCTGGTCAATTCAGATCAGTTGTATTAAACATTATTGCCTTATATGTAAGGATGGGGAGAAAAAAAGAGAAGAAATAGAAATAACCCCTGCATTGAGTATTCACAACGCACTTTGATTTACTAACTGACAAACAGCAAGTCGATCATAACACAGTTCTTACAGTAAACAAGACCTATCTGTACTTCGGTTATACAAACGAAAGTAGCTTAATTCTAAACATATAAGAGCCAATCGTAACATTCAGCACAAAAGAGTTCATATGCTACAGGTGTTGCTATGTTGCTCTTTTTCTAACTAACTTGCCTCATTGCTTTTCTCTGAAACAAACATTACAGAGAAAGATTTTTTCTTGGCTTAATCTTTTTAATTTAGTATTATTTCATCATTTTTACTGTGGGTTCTCTGAGCTGCCAATTGATTTTCATGACCACGATCGCCAAATTCAAGACCATTCTGATTTTGAAGACCATTTTTCCAGATTAGGAGAAAATTTATGAAATTCCCAACTTTTCCCGACCTGGTGGGAACCCTGTTTAATAGGAGAGCCCTTTTTGGGTATATCTCATTGTCTCAGAGAGGTGGACACACATTCATTACCATATACAGAAAATTTCTCCACACAAAAAATAACTAAAAGGAAGTCGCGAGTGAAGCTGCCTAGAGCTAGCTTGTATTAATTCTTTAGTACAGTAGATGGTCCTCTATTTATCTTGACTCTTGTGGGAAAAATGATTATTACCCCAAACCTCTAGATAGATTGCGAGAATAGTTAAAATTGTTACGTACAATTTTATATATTCTATCATGTATCAAAAAGAGAATCTCTCAAATACTTTTAAACTTTGGCTTCATTACAAGAACTATTGTTTCTAATTCGAACTTACCATTTTTAACGCTGGTAAACAGGCAAAAATTCTTTTCTACGCCGATATCTGATAACTCAAGCCAACACCCAGTTCGCAGCAAAGGAAGGATACGAAGGAAGAAAACAGTGGAGCAAGTTTTGATCCTGTGACGTCAGAAAACCAGGAAGTAGGTGCTCGATTTAGTTTTTTAAGTCTGGTTCAGAGTTACATACTTTCGGTATAATACCGAAACGAAACGCATAACATAAAAAATATTTATGATATGAGTAAAAACAATTATCATAAATCTTAAAAATACATGTTTAGAATCGAAGCAAAAATATTTTTGCTTTTCTTATTTTTAATGTTTTGATTGAAAGCAAGATGTATTTTTTCTTACTACGTACTGGGTACAAAACAGTTCAAGTTTTTAACACACAGCTGAGTGTGGTTGAGGAATGAATGTTATCAAAATATTCTTAGCAGACAAGACAAAAATGAGACAAACGTTAACTTCTTTTGATTTAAGGTCTTAGTAGAAACAGAATAACAGCATATTACTTTTGAATCTATTCTTACCCTGCCAATCAAGAAAATGCCTTTGTATGAAGGGCTCGGTGTTGGGGATGAGCCCAAGGTGATGGTATTTGATATTGGGGCTGCATACACGAAGTGAGTTCCCATTCCATTTTTTCTGGAGGTAGCTTGGTACATAATGGTAATATTATGACCTGTTGGCTTGTTTGAAGAAAAAAAAAGCTTCTATTGAAGAAGAGAGGAAACCTGATAGTAGCGGTATAAATAACATTGCATTTGTTCGCTTATCACTTTAACAAGACAATTGGGTAAACACTCCTGAGAACTGGTCAGGTATAACTCAAGCAGTCTTTCTTAGTGGAAGAAAATCTATTATAAATGATGGTAATGTCATATGATCTATTTTCATGTGACATCAAAGGATCTGAATGTAGACCTTAAAAACAATCTGAATGAATGCAAATCATTTTATGTAGTAATATTATTCCTGCCGCTATTTGCTGGTTGCTGAGCAGCGAAGCGAATCTCCGGGATTAATTCCATTCCTGCATTATGAGTTAATGGACACCATCAACAATTAGCAAGAAAAAGGAAACAGTTCCATAGCTTCTCTATCCTCACCACTCCATTCCAAAGAATACACTCAAGCAAAACGACAAAGGAAAACACAAAAGTGTTTGTTTTGAAAAATAAAGTAAAGAATAAACTTACAGTTTTCTTTGGAAAAAAAGATGAATTCATTCCTTAACAATGTGTCTTTTATGATATTCATATAATTCACCCAGATGGGCCATACCATATCCTTACAATATGATTGAATGCTCCCATGTTGAAACATCTAGAGTTTGGTGTGGTACAGAAATGTGACAAGCCTTGCTTTATTTTTGGGCCAGGTTATACCTGACGCATATTCAATATGATATTTCTTTTCTCTTGAGAGTTTATTTTTGTTTATATATTTTATGTCTTTTACTTACGAATCTAGTCATTAATTTTCTCTTTGATGTAGATGTGGACTAGCTGGAGAAACTGGACCGCGATGCATTATCCCAAGTAAGATCAAGAACTCAAGGACATCTGAGGTAAAAACATTTTTTTCTTGAAGTAAATTTGAGTTTACATAGTTCTTGCATTTTTGTCTATACTCCTCATTTGAGAAATGTCAGTTAATTTGTGTTGTAAATTCATTCGGTATTTGCGATCTGATGTTCTTTTCACCATTTCAAATGCTTTTTTTTTGTTTTACTTCAAATTGTTGCTTTGAAAATATGAGTCACACATATTTAGTGATACTATCTTATGCCATGCCCAACTGCATGTAGAGACTGGACATGGAAAAGAAAACCAATCAGGCATCTTCTCCCAGACACCAGATTTTTGTGAAAATAACAGGTGTAGATAATCTACTAGATTTGAGAGTTTTCATTCTATTTCATTCATATCATTTACAATATTGTTTAAGCATACAGTGAATGAAAGAGACTGAGGGTTTAAATGAGAAGGGAGTTAAAGAAAGATGTTGGGGTAACATTTTCTTAGTGAAAATGATTTAATTTTGAATAGGCCTATTGATTAATCTTAAACTCATTTCACTTTTACTTTTTAATTCTCTCTCTTTTCTAGGTAGTCAATGTCTGGGATTACAAAAGTGCAGAAGAGTTGTATGAAAACTTGAAAGGACTCATTCACACCCTGATCTTCAAGTAATGATTTTCCATAATTTGCTTCTGTCCTCTTTACCAAAATGTAATATGAATAATTCTAAAAGTGGACTCTTCTCGAAGAATATTGTTGACATTTATCACGAAGACTATCACAGTGCAGTTAAATGCATGTCTATTTTTTGTTTTTATCTTCAAATATTCATTAGTGCAGTCATCATTATAGTTGATTTATTGAGTAGTATGGTGTGTCAGATGATGCTGGGATATTTTCAGCAAAAGTGCTTACATATTACCCTTGTTGTCTTTCTCTCTAGAATGTCCTTATATTTGTTACTTTCTTCTTTCAGACACCTTCTTCTGACGCCTAAAGACAGAAGAGTTGTAGTGATTGAATCACTCCTCTGTCCATCTGTTTTTCGTGAAACTGTTGCAAATGTGCTCTTCAAACATTTTGAGGTATGATATTTCCACACATTTCATAGTTGATCAGTATGTTCACTGTATGAGGCAGTGCAGAAATCTTTCCCCAAACTGATTTTTTGGGTCAAGCAAATGAAAATTAATCTTCCTCTTTATTTTTTTTACTTGTTTAAGGCATATATTGTCAGTCTCGCAAGCAAACCACTTGACTTGACGACAAAACACAGAAAGGCAAACCGACTTGTGGGGGATATGCTCGGAAATGGTGTGCGTATAAGCATATGGAGAACAGAAGAGCTGGCACTGGAAATATAAGAAAATAAACAGAAAATAGTGCAGGCACAGGCTAAGGTGAGTCAAAGCAATAGAAAGAAAGGAAGAAAAAACAAAACAGGAAGTCGTCAGAGGAGGGAATTGAACCCAGGACCTGTCATGGCACCCATTTGCTTGGCCACTGCCAGGACAGTGGGCCTACCAACTGGGCCATCTGCCACTCTAAAAAATAAACTGCACTGTGTCGCCAAGAGAAGGGACAATCAAAACAGTGTTTGTTTATGTTTGATTGGAGTGAATGGTGACTTGAGTGGTTTGCTTGTGACACCGATGGTATATGAAGGTTTTGACAAGGAATACCTTTAGAGAAGGAAATCCACAAGTCTAGGGGTGGTGTGATCATAGCTCTGATTTTCCAACAACTGAAACTTTTCTCTTGACATGACAAAGACAAATAAATCAAATTCAGATTAAAAGGGGTGTTAATGGTAAATATTCTGCTCTTGCTGAGCTAAGTTACTTTACCTAAGATACTGATGAACTAGAGACTGATTTTGATTTTCAATCTCTTTATTCTCAATGCTTTGATTTATGTTCCACTCTTAGTGTAAACATTTTTTACTACTGTTGATAGCTGTTACTGATTCTTTGTTTTTTTGCTGTTTCAGGTCGGGTCAATCATGTTTGCGTCTAGTCATCTTGTATCAGCTCTTACTCTCGGGGCAGATATTTGCCTTGTCCTAGACCTTGGATACCAAGACACCATGGTTGTTCCTGTATCCTTATTAGATTTATTCCATTTCAGTTAAATCCATTTGTTAAAACTTGTGAACAATGCTATTATAATGGGAATTTTTAGATAGTTCTTATATGCAGCAAACCTGGAGAAGTTTATTTATTGCTCTTGTTATTGGTTTTAAAGTGGAAAAACTGAATCACATTGGTTCTATAAAGTTGTTTTGATAATCATATCGACGTGCCAACTTCTCTGTTATCACTGCTGAGCCCATCTTTGCTTCTGAGTGAAAGCTTTTGGTGTTATGCTGAAGGCTTAACCATCAGGTTTTAGGGCTTTTTTGTTTTTTTAAGCTCTTAAGCTTCTTTTCTCCTTGACATATAAACTTATCATTAATTCTAATATGTAATTGCTTAAATTCCAGCAACATTTTTTTATGATTTGGAATATTGGAGCTGGATAGCCAGGGAAATAGTTTAAAAAAATGGAAAATCATTCCTACATCCGCATCATGCTACATCATCTCTGTTGAGTTAATCAGTTGTGGAAGTGATTTCAATGAGCCAGTGTTTGCAATAAACACATAGATGCTGCTTAAAGAGATCAGAGACTGTCTTTTCCTGAGTTTGAATATCAGGTATATCAAGGCATTCCTATCATGAAAGGATGGCAAGTCATTCCTTTGGCTGCTAGAGCCATTCACAGGTGGGTTCTTGAATTCTTTTTATTTTTGGAAGACTTATTGTTAAGTCCATGATTCATTGATCCTCTTTGAAAATCCCTATTAAGTTATTTGCGTCTTTGACCTTCAGATTTCTTCCAAGGAGCAAAATCAAATCTTTTTTAATCCCCTCCCCCCCCCCCCCCAAAAAAAAACAAACAAACAAACCAAAAACAAAAAAAAACAAAATTAAAATTAAGATCCAAGCAAAAATAACTTAATCAACTTGTGCTCTTACTCCCAGTCAGGATGTTGAAATCAGCTACCTAGCTAAACATTTTTATCTTTTCTGTTCTATTTAAAGTCCTGATCGCAACTAAAATACCACATACACTCTTTTCCAACAGTAAGATTAGGTTGAACTTTCCCAAATCAAGCTCCCAATTCAGAAGCTATTTACAAACAAAGCTTATCGATGGAAACAATACAAAACTCATTTTCGAATTATATCCTTTTAATAAAGTAAAGACTCTTGATACAGGAACTATAACATTTTTAATTTGGCATATGAGAAACAAACTATTCGAAACCTGCACATTCATCAGTTTAGTACTGTGTCTTTCCCTTAGTGAAGGTGTGTTTAAATGATTATTTTGTGTGTATCAATGTCCCATTGCACAAGGGAAGCATCTATTAAAACTTCATAAATGAAAACAGCATTGCTTCCCTGCACTGGCTTGCAGCATTTCCAGATTTGAAATAGATTAAGAATATGTGGAGTTGACAGTTTAAGGAATGTGAATTTGAAATATATTCTGATGCTTTATTCTTCGCTCTTATGTAAAATGAGAGAAGATTCCAGTAGATGTTTTATCTTTTTATCTAGTAATGATTTAACATCATTGAGGTGAAAAAGACTGACAGCACAGTGTAAGTCATCTCTCTGCTGTTTGTGGTTTGATCTGTTCCCTCTTTTAACTAATTCTATCATCTTACTTTCCTCTGGGCTCCTCTATGAAAAAACAAAGCACAAAGGAAGGCACAGAGAGAGAGGGCGGTGTTTTAAGTGCGTGAGAGTGAGTGCGTCCTTTTTGTGTGTGCATATGCAGTAGTAAACACTATCATGTGTGTATGTATGTATGTATGTATGTATGTATGTGTGTGTGTGTGTATGTGTGTGTGTGTGTGTATGTATGTATGTGTGTGTGTGTTTGTTTTTGTATTTGCAAGAGAGAGAGAGAGAAATATATATGTGTAGATCTTATTGTTATCAGTTCAGTTGACAAATTGTTGGAAAATTTGTATGTTTATAGCACTCTGCTATGACCAGCTTTGTGTTTTTAAATAAATGCACCATGTCACTATAGATGTATATTTAGTTGTGCCTGTCTTCGACAGGATAGGGTACTATACAAAAAGATCATGTATTATTATTATTATTATTATTATTATTATTATTACCTCAAATACTGACAATGCAACAAGGGTGAGTGTTTCAATGTTAGATTTTTGCGTGATTCAAATTGCTATCAGATAATTTTCAAGGGCTTTTTTGCTACTTTGTAACTGCTCTGCAATTGGGGCTTCACTAATAAACCAGTACTTAGTCAAACGAAAAATTCCTAAGCTTTCGAATGATATACACTGGTTGGCTTTTAGTCGTATATTTTTCATATCCAACAGACAGAAAAAACCTGAACTTACCTGTGAAAATGACTGCAATATTTCATCTTTTAGTTTTAGAAAGATTTCAATGTGATACATGTAACATAATACAACTATTTGTATTTCTGTATTTTCACAGTCGTATAAAGTCACAACTATTGGAGCATGGCACAATCTCTACCCCAGGGGAAAAAGATCAAGCGGTTTCCACAGTGCCAGGTTGGACAAATGTGTTCATTTTGGTCAGGGTTTTGTTCTGTAGATTTTGTAGGCATGTGAAACAAAGCCCCATATATTAAAATCAACAACCCACATTCACTTGCTTTACTTTAAATACTCATAGTTTAGTTACTATGAAGACTTTGTATAGCCACAAATTATCTAACACACTATAAGATGTAGTTTGAAATGAATGCTACTTTAACTTATCAAATTATAAAATAAGCAGAAACATTAAGGGTGTTTGTGATGGTTGTATTCAGCTAAGAGTTTGTTGTCATCTTCAGCACAAGATCCATAGCTTAAGATGTGTTTTACTGTACTGTCATAAGCGTAAGAAAAGTGAAGCAGTATTTTAAGTATATAATTAGTTTAAAAAGAAACTTTTGTGGTAAGAAATTAGGCCTAAGATTTGTGATGATTTCTACCAGGAGGCAAACTAGACTTAGATTTTAATTATTATTTAGGACTGAGAATAAATAATATACTTTATTGATCCTTTTGACACATGATAAGCGTCCATCTCTCTAATATACCAATACCAGCTCTAGCTTTTAAACATTGTTTGCTAAATTATCATTGACTGTGAAAATTTCTTTTCTTGCAGATTGTATCACAGATGACATTTTAGAGGATATTTTAGGTACATACTATTTGGGTGAACAGTACATCTTCATTCATTGTATGATTGAATTAGAATTACTTTGTTTTGAAGCTAGTTCAAGGGACTCGATGAAACTTTCTCCATGGCAACTACTTCATACCAAAGGGAGAAAACTGCATTACAGTTTGTTCCAAGCTTCTTTAAATTCTATTTCATACTCTCTTTTTTTCCTTAAAATGGAAAAAATTCTCTTCTTTATTTCAATTATAGCAAAATTGAAACTTCATTTGTTCTTCAAGGATGGATCCTCATATTTAATGCCATTCAAAGCTGAAATTAAAGAAAGGAATCTAATATGAATGCTTATCCAAACAATTTTAAATCTTCAACAGATTTTATGTTTTTTTTAGTGGTTTGTTACCCCTCAAAAGTTTTTCCTTGCAGTGTCAAACCTTTTGTATATATTTTCAAATCTTTGCCTTCTTGCATGTTCCTTGAGTACTCTACCTTCCAGCTTACCTTCACTAAATCTTGAATGCAAAAATCCAATCACTGAACAATCTTCTCTGTAGTGCGCTGTTGTTTTGTGACATCTTATACAAGAGGACAGCAGATTCAAGATGTAACAGTGAGAGGAGGGCATGCCAACAAGGTATGCATTAGTGCCTCCTATTTGAATTTATCAAACAAAATTTAAAAAAAGATGCTCAATGGTCAAATTTTTCTATTTCTTGCTTGTCTTCCCCAGAATTTATCTTTCATATCTCATTGTAAAATGCAGTGAATTTATCAAACCTGTAATTTGCTGATGATGAATCTTAGCTGCTAAGTTTTCACAAAAAAAAGGCCTGAATTTGAAACAAGTATAAACAAATCTTTACCATCCACAATTATTATTTTGTTTGTTTCAAAAATGTAAAAATCACTGACTTTGAAATTACACAACATTAGAGGGAACTCAACTCAAAGTGATGGTCTTTAATTTTTTTGTTCTCCCTCCTCATTTTTGGTTTTCGTTACTGATAAACTATGGAGAAGAGTTTGACTTTTTATTTTAAATTACATTTTTAAAAAAATATTCATTCTTCTAGCTGCCACCCCCTCCTCCTGACGCTGACTACCCCATAGAGGGTAAGAGCATTCTTCACGTCAGTGGCCGCATCAGGTAAACATGTTGTGTTTGATGAAAGGAAATTTTAAATTATGAAACCCTTGAAACAGGTTTAATCCATCTGATCCTGGTGGTAATGCTTTTAATAGAGTTTTCCACAATTTAGGACCAGCTGTTTTGAATACAAAACTCAAATTGAAAACCAGGCTACAAATTATACAAGCTTATGTCTTATTAAAACATGGACTTTAGACAAAGAAAGCGAGAAATGCACAGAAGCTTTTGACATATGGGTTTATCAGAAATTATTGAAATTTCATGGTCAATGAAAATGTTGAATGTCAAAGTTCTAATTAAAGTAGGTCGTGAAAGAGAACTGCTACACAATGTAAGGAAAAGGCAGATGAAGTTTTTTTCGTCACATGTGTATGCAAAGAGGAATAGAGTACCTAGCAATTTGTGGACTGATTGAGGGGAAACGAGCCTGTGGTCGTCAAAAACTAATGTATGTATCAGAGTTAAGGAAAAATATGTGCAACAAAGAACAACACATCATTCATCATACAGACAGAAAACAGAGTTAATTGGAGGAGAATGGCATATGGCTTACATCAAGCTACGGATGAAAAAAAATACTCAGCCATTCTTATTTTAACTCTTTTTATGCTTTCAGAGAGCATTCTTGCGAGGTTCTGTTTGAGCAAGACAATGATGAAACTTCCATTGCAACACTTCTTTTGGAATCTCTAATAAAGGTATATTACGTATATAGTATTATTATCGAGTACTTGAAATAATCATAGTGCTTTGATAATTTTTCATGGTGCATTGATAATAACTTTGATGACAGTTATTATTATCAAAACTAGGAATCATTTTATGATCATGATTTCAATAGCTGTGTCAAGTTTTCTTTTGCAATGAAATGTTTTTGTCTTTTGAAATTTGTCATGATGCTTAAAAGAAAATAAAATTAGTCATTGGTATCTTTATTTAAACTAATAGCTTTTCTTTACTTAATGAAACTCATCTTTATCAATGATGAATAAATCATAGAACCCCTGCTCTTCTCCATCACATTAGGTATTACAAAGTGATTTTTCAAACACACCCCAGCTAAATTTCATGGCCAGAAACATAGAGAACTCACAAAAACATGAATTTCAGTTGTTAAATGATGAAAATCGGACAAGAAATAAGAAAGTTTTGAATTTTTATATTTATTTTTTTCTCAGGGAGATATCGAAGACTGCAAAAATGGCCAAAATGATGAATTTAAATGTCAAATTATAAAAACAAAAAATGGTATACAAAGTATTCATTCACATTTTCAAGCAGAACTGATTATCATTTAACCACAAAGTATAATGGCCCTGTGAGTTAAAATAAAACAAGAATAAACATGAGAAATTTGGAAAAAAATTGTGAGATAGATATGGAAAGGGGAACTTTGAACTCTTGTGTTTTGTACAAATATTCCTGACACGATAACCATCATCCACTGAAAAAAAACCAGATGAAAAGCCTTAGGCAATATCCTCAGAAGCTAAGATACTGTTGTCAATACCAAGAAAGAGGAGAAAAGAACACAGAGTAAAGGAAGAAGAAAAGCGAGAGGTCCGTGTCTCTAAGCAAAACGATGCCCTAACAACACACCGGAAGTTAGACCTGGAGGTAATCGACAAACGTTTCCTACTCCTTATCTTCTAATAACAAAAGCAAAACATGAAACCTGTGTATTTTTTAGATACATACATGCCACATGAGACTGATTTCAGCGTTGAAATACATTCTAGAGCCATAAAGAAAAATAACAGCGAAGCTAAACCTGTGAATCGAGCCCATAGATAATTGGCTGTTCAATAACACCATCTCCCTCCCCCCAACTATAGCACTAAAATCACAAGGTTGTGTCAATACTGGATATTAAAATTTAACCACAGACACGATAAAAATCTTTTAAAATACTTACTGAGTACTGATGAGGAGTCGATATCATTTTGCCTTTGATTAGTTTCCAAATTTGAAGGATCTGGTGTCGGGTCACGGACAGCTGGCAAATCTGGGTCGCGTTCGCCAGGCAGAATGGCAGTCGTCGCTGACCACTGACATGGTTTCGGCAGGCGGGGAAACCATCCCAAGGTGGTGTCAGTTATCGTTCGATTTCTTTAGCTGTGGTCGATGTAGGTTTTATTAGATACTATGTCCGTTAAGCTGAAAGGTTGCCCTTTACATACATATGACGACATAAGAGCAGATTTGTGCTCTTGATAGGCATTTAATTGAAAACTTTCGCGTTTACATTCAAACGATTCTGTTTCACACAACCAGTACTGTGGCATGTGTAGTATGTACGTAAAGCCCAATTTCTGCTCTTTTGATTTGTCCAAACCTCGTGTTTCTCTGACACACACAGTCAGAGAAACGTTCATTTGAATGAACTAGGGTCAGATTCAACACACTCCGCAGGCGGCTCCGACTGATGGCGAACATGGGAAAGGAGGGTGTCTCTTTTATTTAGTTATTGAATACAAACAAAACTTACAACAATAAAACATATACGACATTTAAGAGAAATGTTCAAGCTTTTTGTAGACATAAATTTTATTTGTTTTGGACGAATAGTTTATTGACAGTGATTCGTTAAAATAGGGCGAAAGAAGAAGCTGAGCTCCGCAGCGCGAAGGCTTTGACTGCTGCAAGGCGTGAATTTGTAATATCTAATCACATTGTCCCTAATGATACTTGAGACTTTTTTGTTGTTGAAATTTTGCACCTCTATCTCACTTTCCCTCTTTCTCTGTCTGTCCTTCCCTTCATCCTTCGCTGAGCTTCATATAATTTTACTTAAATTGACACCTTCGAAATAGAAAGAAGTCCTAAGATAATACCTAATTGTTATTGTTAGTAATATTTTGTGGCTACTGTTATTTCCATTTTCATACAATTAGTGCCCAATCGACACAAGGAGAGCTCTGGCGGAGAATGTCCTGGTAACTGGGGGACTAGCCATGCTGCCAGGTTTCTACCATCGTCTGCAGCAGGAACTGGAGCATCTGCTGAAGAAACCGGTCTACCACAACCAATTAGGGGTCAAAAAATTTAAATTTCATATAGCTCCAGCAAAGGAAAACTACACTGCTTGGCTTGGAGGTAGGAAAACTGGGTTGTTGTTTTTTTCAGTTTTAGGGATACAAAGATATTTTTTTTAATCAATTAATTAGGTTACATCAAACTTACATCAGGGTCATCAGCACTCAATTTTCAACTTTAAAACAAAACACAAGACAGCTGTTTTAGTTTTTAGCTGTTTAATGACATACTTTTTGAATATTTGTTCAGACATAAGATATTTATATTTGGATTTCATTTAGGAGCTGCATAAATTTTTTTCCTTTTAAAGAAATGATTTGCGTAATGTAAATCAATTGTTAAAAACTTGTACAATTTATTTTCTCTGTTTTTGCAGGCGCGTTACTGGGAGCTCTTGAAACTCTTCCTGCCAGATCTTTGTCCAAAGATGCTTACTTACAGAAAGGAAAGTTGCCAGATTGGTGCTGTGTTGACTCTGAGTTTCTAGAAGATAACAGATTCAAATAAGCCAAGGATCAGTCAGTTCCCAAAGTATAAGAATTTGATACTGCTACCATTTCTATCATTTATGAGTATTTGACACTTTGGTATTTTTCTCTAAAATTTAGTTTGCCGGGCTCCTGAAACTGGTCAGGAATAATTCTCGTTGCTACTCATTTGATTTGCTTAATTGTCAAGCATTTTGCAGACGCCTTATTTGGCAATGTTGCTGTCAATAGTGAAAGTCTCTCATAATTCTTTGACTTCCATACACTTCCATTTGAATTTTTATAAAAAAAAATAAAATGGTGAACCTTTTTATCTGAAAGGAAAATAGCAAACCCTCAAACGAAAAAACTGTACTTGTATGGAAATATTTCCCTTGTTTTGTTACTTGGAAAACAAAAAGCCCTTGCAAATTCATTAAGTAATCCTATTGAATTGTTCCAGTCAATCATCTTTTTTTTCTACTGTTTTTCTCATATCTTGAGTAAGAAAACCTTGATATTTCACTTTTCTGCCAACCTTAGAAAGGAATACTATTCCCAATAGACATATATGGTGTTGGTATGCTTAAACATTATTTCTACCTGTAACTTAACTGCAATATTGACTTTTTGTTGGTGTGGTTTTTTTTGTTGTGTTGTTGTAGTTGACTTTTTGATTTAACATTAACAGACCTCAAAACATCTTTGGTCTTGTTTTGATATATGATTGAATGCAATTCAAATCACAGTGTGATATTCTCAGATTCAATCTCTGTGTGCGATGAACTCACTCAACAGACCAAAACTTTTCCATTTCCATGTCCTTTGAGGATGTTGAACATCATGTTTACTTTAAGTCAACAAACTCTTTCAGCTTCAGTATCCAAAGGTGTTGTGGCCTCAGCTGAACCCAGTTAGTATTTGTGCAAGATGTATTTTTCTTGATATTTTTGCTTTTAGGTGGGTTAATTTCAATGAAAATTTTGTCGGTTTGAGGGCTTTATGTGCTATAATGTGTTATTTGTGTCATAAAAAATTGTTTTCTGTGAAAAAAATGAATAATACAATACCTACCTTGTGGTTTCATTTCCATTCTTCCTGCTTTTTGCATGGTGCAGTATGTACTAAATCTCATTGCTCATTAATTTAGAATACCACCCTTATGATTTCTTGTTCGATTGGTTGGATGAAGTGGATCTTTTAAAGAATGTTGCGGTAATTCACTGTCATGATTCTTTTATACATGGTTCTCATGTAAATGTACATTTATTATCTTGTCAGTGCAATAAATCAATCACATCTCATGAGTTTGTTTTTCTGTTGTCGTCTTCGCTGCCTGTTCAAATGAATCCTCTTTGTCTTGTCTGCATAAACTCCGTATATTATTATGGTTTTTGGAAGGAAAGTGGATAGGTGCACCTCAGAGTCCACATACCAACGAAATACGTTGATGCAGTGACACACTCATTTCACGGGTAGCTAAGAAAACAATAAATGTGGTGCTGACAGTGACAGACTCTTTGCTCCCCACGAGATTTCTTCATAAACCTCCTTTTTTTTTTTTAGTGTGGTTTATTATGATAATAGACATCCAAGGATTTTTTTCGACTAACTAATGATCTTCTTGGTAAAAGCAGATCACGATCTCTCCCATCCTACACAGCGCCTGATGAGCTTGCTGAAAGATT
>JBCIKM010032508.1:0-16070 GCA_039654465.1 Melibe viridis
ATAAATAATATCTATTTGTGCATTGCAAACTAGGCGCAACTCAATCGTTGGCAGCCATTTTGTAGCTTCTAATAGCAGCGGACGGGAAACCGAATGAAACTCGACTTGTTTTTCTCATTTAAACCACTAATATTTCTCTATCGGCCGTAAGATGCTCTCAAAACAAAGCCAAGACACTCTTCTTTGTGAAGACACAAAAGCTACTTTTATTTAGTTACTCTAAAAACTGTGAGCTTCGATATAATGGAACAAACCTGCATGGCGCAGTGTGCGTCAGTCGGCATGGAAAGAGTTAAAGAAAACCTGATTTGTTTGTCTTTTAAATTATGAACATTAGGTTAAACACAAAGTGTGATTTTCAGTTATTTTATTCAGGTCAGCACCATCAATACCGTAGTATGACCCCAATTTATAAATTCTTTTTATATTATATAGTCCAAAAAGCTCTTTGTTCTTGCAGACTATCAATTGGCCCTTTTGTCAAACCAAAACAAGGTTTTCAAGCAACTCTCCCAACCCACCACTCTTGTTCACAACAAGTATTTCAAAAAGGCATGATAAACATTATAGCTGTAATACTACAGACCGTTCAATGTTGTTTGAAGAATGGTATACACCTCTGCATTTACACAACTAAACCGGACAAATAGGTCCAGTAGGTCGGTACCAGGTACTCACTTTGTATTCGGGTGACGTTGTATCTTGAGGGGTGCCGATTTTCGGAGGATAGTCTTGCATATAAATGTTGGCAAAACATCTCTGTTGGTTATTAAAAAACTGCAGTTTCCTCCACAATAACCTTTTCGGCACCCTTGAACACATGGCTGGTCAACAGTGGTGTAAAGCTTCTGGTTTTTGTTTATAATTTCGCACGCTCGTCGGTCTGTAACTTGGAAATGAGCCTTGTACCCAAAGAGAATTATTTTGAGTAACTTCCCTTTACGACCTTGACAAGCCCCCAAAGGCAGCCAATGGCGATTCGCTTTTTACTAGTGCAGGGAACTTCGCTCCAGTTTTGCCCCACCCACCACCCCAAGTGTTGGTCGTCGCTACCACAGAAAAGTTGACTGTGGTAGCTATTCTGTCTGTGGTCGCTACTACTGTCTGCGACGTCGCTGGTCAACGAGATGGAGATTGGTCTCTCTGACCCTGTGCCCCATATACATGAAAACATTATATACATGAAATGCCTATCTAGATATCTTTTTTACTGAATTATTTACCGTGTCAATGTCAGTGTAAATTGTCTGTTTGCTTATGTTTATATTTACAAACGTTTACTGTCGGTCAAAAGCCAACATGTGCTTAAATTATTTTTATGTGAAATATTTATCTATCATTTTTACCGACAATAAATACAAATTGACTTGACTTGCCTTGACTTCCTATTTTCAGGCCTCCACACGATTCGGGGAGATTCGCCACGTAAAATGGCCTTTGTTGTGTTCTTATTGGCAAATGCAAAAGTGTGTTTGTTTTGTTTTCTTTGTTTGTTTTTTGTTTTTGTTTTTGTTTTGTTTTTTGTTCATTGTTGTTGTTTTGTTGTTCTTTTGTTTTGTTTAGTTTTGTTTTGTTTTATTTTAGGGGGGTTGTGTGTATATTTTCTTTCGCTTTTTTTTGTTTCTTTTGTTTTGTTTTGTTTATGGGATAAAAATAAATGTTTCTCTTTGTTTTTTTCAGGAATGATGATATTGATAGCGATGATGGTGATGGTGAAGATACCGATGGTGGTGATGATGTGTTGTGTTGTTGTTGTTGTTGTTGTTGGTGGTGGTGGTGGTGGTGGTGGTGGTGGGAAGGATAAGAATAGACATAACTAAACAAATAAAACTAGCGAATTTCCCCAATGCTGGTGGCGAATACCCCGACAAGGAATAAAATTTTAAACAGCTGTTAAATGGGATTTTAATCATGAATTCAAGGGTAAAATGGTACAAAAACTATACAAATGAGTTGAAAATATAATAAAAATATGGTGTAGTGTAAAATTGAAAGATGGTGGAGAATAAAAACAATAGGGAATAATGGCAAAGGCAGCGCGGTAAGATGGAGGGACCGGCAGAAACTGTACGGAGGGAGAGGGGCAAGGGAAGGTCATCAGATGGACAGGCGATATACCCATTGTTTTTACACGATCGGCCGATCCACAGAGCTGCCACGTGCGTTGAACTCTTGATTATTCAGACAAAGAGGGAGAAAGGTTTGGTCTGACGAATTTTCTCGACTGACGATGTTCTCCGAAGGAACTGAGGACTGAGGAGAGAGAGGTCATGAACGCAGTGAACCCAAACAAGTTGACTTACTTTTCCTGTATGATTCTTGGAAAGTCCTGGGCCAACACCCATTCTTCTTCCTCACCAGAAACTATCAACTACTATACGATTTATTTGAGCAAGAGATACATTTTATCGTATCGTATCCAGAGAAAGAAAAAGTAAGACTGAAGTGAGTTTCCATCAGCATCGAATTGTTTGTTATAGACATTCTTATCCAAAACGGCCGTCGTTATTGAGGGAAAAGGGTGCTGAGAATAACCACTGCCTATTCACGGCACCCTTTTCCAATGCTAGAAAATTCATCTCTATAGGATAATTTACAACTTACATTTGACAGAAAGTGAGTATCTATCATTATTTGTGTTCAGTCACAAAATATAAGTGAAAATATCAGTTCAAAGCTTTTAGAATACTTTTATTCTACATTCATCTTTTGGACAGCTGGTTGTTGTGGTTTCAATTTTGTACTAAGGATTAGAGGCATCCAAAACAGTCACAATTAGGTACTGCCTACCGCCTAAATCTTTCTCTGCTGACCAGAGTACTGCCAAGATCATAAGAAGAGAATGCACAGCTGTTTTGGCGTCTACCTCTTGACAACATATTGAGTGCACCGAGCCTCCCCCCCCCCCCCCCTGAAGTAGGGTCTCTTTGCCAGTTCAACTGAAACGGTATCTTTTCTACTGTCAACCCTCCCCAGGTGTTATCTCCTCTCTCTACAACCCTTAACTAGTATTGCCTTGTTACGAGGTATTATGGTATGTATCTGCATGGATAGATTTTCCTAAAACCCCCACAAAAATGTGGAGCACATGGTGCTTTTGCTTTTTCACAGCTTGCTCTTCTCCAAGAAGCATAAAATGCGCAATCATGTAACACGCTTTTCCTAAAAATCTATTAAAATGTGTAGCTCACGATGCATCAGAAACTGCTTTTCCTATTACCTTAAAAAGCATAAAATGCATAATCGTATGGCAAGGTTTTCCTAAAAAATAAATTAAATGGTTAGTGCTCGACACCTGGTCTCAAAAATTGCTTTTCCTAAAAGGCGTAAAATGCGTAATCCCATGGTTAAAGGCATAAGAGATTTCCTGCACACATGTTCTTCCTAATTTGCCGGGAGACAACAAAAAAATAGACAAAAGGATTTAGAGTGGTATTGCCCACAAGGACGACAAAAAGGGGCAGGGCCTTGTGAATATGCCGGCGGCAATGAACAGTCAACCAATAAAACTCATGGACATCTTACAATCAAAGCTTGCTTTATGGACCTTGCACCTTTGTTTCCCCGATATGTAGCTTCCCATTCTTGTAACCTGTCACATGAAACTCAATCTAGGAATTTTGGGGGGTACCTACGAGGAGGAATGCTGTGCACAAAATATGCCTGGTAATTGTGCTTTTCCTTAAAGCATAAAATGCATACTTGCATTTTGTTTTATTTTCTTATCCGTTCAGTTGGAAGAAATCATCATTCAACCCAGTTGGTATCCTCTTTCTTCAACCATATCCAGTGGCTGGCTTTCTTAACCGAATCCAGTAACACTTTCCTCAGTGCCCTGTCTGCTTTCTGGTCAAGCCCTGCTACTCTTGTCCACTTCCTGATGATACTGGATCCGATCAACCCTCTACATCCAACTTTGACTGCAAACAGCCTTTCCTTCTATCCCGCCTCAGCACATTCTCATTCTTCCAGCAGGGCTTCATACCATTTTTCTTTTCTCTAATGATTAGCATGATGTTGTCTTCATGAGGCACTTCTACGAGGTGCACCTCTTTCTCCTTATTACCCCATATAATAAAATCTGGTCTCTTTCCGGTTGAGATGGGGAAGAATCTTGCAAAACCTTACTGGTCTGCCACATTCTCCCAACTGCCTCCACAGTTCCAATCTTGTCTGCACCTTCACTTTCCTCCTTACCTTTTGGGACCTTAGCCTTTCTCCTTTGCTTGACAAACTGTAAACTTGATCCTGCTCAGTCCTTGCTCCTCATATCTTGGGGCATATCTATTTGCTTTCACCTGCTCCATTGCTGTCCTGATGAATATCATGAGCACCTCATTGTCTCCATGTAAGCCAGTTTAGTGCAAGGTGGCAATGAGTGTTTATTTTCATTAAGACGATAATTTGAGTATCTCGACTCATCATTTCCTCTTTCTTTCATCTTCGGATTCTGTTCCAAGAATGAAGGAAGCTTTTGCAGTCCACTTATTGCAACTTGTCTCATTATAAATTTCTTTCTTTCTTCAAACTTCTCTCTCCCCCCCCCCAGAATTCTCTTTTTTAGAAAACAGCATTAAAAGTATTCATGGCTTGGATTCAATTTTACTCTTCTCATTACATTTTGTTGCTCACAATTGATGAAATTCGTTGGTCTGCCGCTGCTCCTAGGGTGGGAAGGGTCAAGCACCTAGTAATCCTTTAAGACGAGCTGGTAAATTATAACAGTTTATAATAATTATTCTTCTTCAATTATATCGACTGACTCAGTGGAACTGAGTATTACTGTCGATGCGGGCATAATTTAGACGTTTTTGTTTTCATTTCCAGGTGTGTTTTTGTTGTTAAAACAGATCTCACGAAGTTTTGACTCAAAATGGATACGGATATGATTGTGAAACAAATCAAGTCATTACTGAGCAGAGTTTCAGACCTAGAAAGTAAAGTGCTGGATCTGAGTGTCGCCAACTCATCCTTGAAGACAGATTTGGAAAACAGAGATGTAAGTTGTTATTTTTTTCAGACCAATGTTATGTGCAGAGTAATAAAAGAAAAAAAGATATAATTAGTCGGAGTTGAGGGATTGGTTGGATTTGGGAAGGCGGCCGTTCACATGTTATCCCAAATGGAAAATTAAAAGCATGCATTTTATAGACAAGAAGCCACATAGCAACCGATGCAACTTAACACCAAACACCACCATGCATTTTGATTTTCCCACCTGCCTCAATTCCACTTAATCAACCTCCCTCCCTCTTCCCCCTTCCTGCCTTTGTCCAAGTTGTCACCAGCTTCTTACATTTGCTTGTCGTCATACCCAGCTAAGGTATTTCTGCTCATGACAAGAAACTATGTCACAAACGCTATTACGGACACCTACACAGTGGTTCCCAGTAATGTGTGCAATAAAGCCACCGCTGCGAGTAAGTGGGAGGAAATCTTAGATGGTCGCCTGGGAACTCAGTTCCCTGTGTGCAGTAGTTTGAAGAGCGCCTGCCTACCCTCGTTTGAAATCACACCGTCTGCTTGCTGCCTTGTTGCCGAAAGCCGAATTTGACCCCATTGCCAGATGGCAAAGGCGGTGCTTCCACTTGGGATGAGCTTGTCCATGAAAGGGTAGACACAAAGCTCCCAGGGTTCAATGGTAATGGAAGAAGACTCCAGCCGATAACAAACTTCCTGCGCAATCGTCGAACATTCACAGCTGATTTGTTGTTCCGTATGTCAAAGACAGAGATACCTCGGATGTTCAGATATCAGACCATCTAATCTTGGAGTGCAAGGTGACGAGCCTTGTTGGCAGATATGAGATAATTCAATGTAGTCTGTTGGCAGATATGAGATAATTCAATGTAGTCTGTCCACCAGGGAAAAGTGGTTACATGTATATGCCTGTCACAATCTTCGTCTGTTATTTTTTTTCTTTCACCTTCAACCAAGAAAATTGATGGTGTCTAGCAGGTTAAAGGTCCAAAACTATCTATTATAAATTTTCCAACTGTCCCTCTGTCTGTGTGTCTGTGTGTTACCAAACTCCTCTGCCCAGAGAACTCTGATGAATGTCTGTAGGAAATTGTATATTAATTAAGATATCGATAACATCACAAATCGATATTTTCCATTTTAGTAGGGTCAAGAGACAATTTAGTATAGTGGCCATTTTAAATTTCACCTCTTGCACCTTGACATGACACACGCACACAAACAACCAGGGAAGGGGGGGGGGGTCTTGACTTGGAAGGGGAATAAAGTGGAGAGGAGGGAGGAGGGGATGTCGGTGGAGCATGAGGCAGGTGCCTTTGTCATTAGCGACTGAAGAAAAACGAAAGAAAAAAATTGGGGTGGGGGGAACAAGCAGCTGGTGGTGGCTCTATTGTCTATTAATTGTTTCGAGTTGAATTTAGTGTTAATCAGCAGCTATTAGGCCTCAGCAGGCACTTCTTGTATTATATTTATATTAATAAAGCAGTGGTGGACATAAAACACAGTTTTTGTTGTTGTTTGCTTTTATGTTGTTGTTGTTGTTGGGAGTTGTTTTGAACCTGAACTTTGCAGATGACACCGTCTTCATCTCTAACACAAGACAATAACTACAAAAGAAAATAAACACTCTAATATTAGAAGGAAATAAAACTGGCCTTAAGATAAAGGAAAATGAAGTTAAAACTATGACATGGAATTAAAGCACTGAGGAAGAGATTGTGATTAACAATTAACCAATTGAAAACTGCAACTGCTTCAGCTATCTTGGAGGCCTCATCACCAAAGACCCCGATGCTACGAATGATATCAAATGAAGGATTGGCAAAGCAAGAAACGCCTTCACAGATCTTATAAAGATCTTGAACAGTAGCCAACTCAAATACAGTACAAGAGTAAATATCCAAAAGTCAAAAGTATTTTCAGTATTTTTATATAGATTCAAAACCTGTAAGACAACTAAAGGAGATGAACACAAACTGAATACATTCATTCTTACTTGTCTCGGAAGAATTTTTTAAATTTTTTGGCCACTAAAAGTGTCAAATGAGGAGTTAAGACAGCAAGCAAACATAGAGTTCTTGAATCAACAAGTGAGACGGATGAAATGGAAACTCTTTTGACATGTTTTGAGGATGTCAACAGCCTTGACATGGACACTGTGGATAGGAAAGAGAAAGAGAGGAAGACTGAAGGAAACATGGAGCAGAACAGTAGAGAGAGATGAAGGAACTCGAAATGTCATCGTGGGAGGGTATGAGTGTTGCAGCAAACCAAAGAGATGAATGGAGGAAGCTGGTGAACGGCCCCATTTTCAACTAGAAGGAAGGGAAGGGAAGGAAGGAGTTGGTTTATTTTTTCTTGTTGTTATTCTTGTTTGGGTGTTTTTTTAGACTTCCATTCTTGAACTGTCTTGATTATTGAAGAGTCCTAGTCATCTTAAAACTTCATCAATTTAATCAAGAAATTGGGTCTGACTTAAAGCAGTAAATTGATGCCATGTTGCTTAACACATTATTCAATTTAACATCTAAAATAGTAGAGGAAAACATGTCCCAAAATCCATTAGTTGGCTGTCTTTGTGCAGGCATTCGTGGCGGCGGTTTACAACAATCCTGCTGTGCTGAAGATGTTTGGCAACTGAAATAGGTTGAACTCTTCAACAACAACAACAATAATAAGATGAATAATAAAAGAAACGAACAAGCAAACAAACAAAAATCATTTGGAATAAAAACGATCATACACAAACCTTGCATCAAGATCTTGTCTTATCTTTAAAATCTTCATCTCCATCTTGGTATGTAGAGTACATAGCTAGAGCTTGGGATCCCATAGCAAACTATTTTCAACGTACAGGTGAAGGATATGTAAGATTGTTTGACCGTACGGTCAAGCACTGCATGGAATCATTCAGACGTAGGGTCAAGTAATTGCTGTCTACTTGATTAGTTGTCTCAAGTGCTGCCAGGTTATTGTGTTTCAGAATATTTTTGTTTTGTTTTTGTTTTTTAAGGGGGAAGGGGGGGGGAGATTTTACTCAATCTAGTGTCTGACAGGACAAGCATAAATGAGGCCCTGAACTGTGAGCCAGTGCACAGTCCTTACTATTTTAGTGTCATAAGCACATGATCATTTTTTGTTCCCTTTTTTACACTGCAGGCCCGAATTTCAGAGCTTGAGAGCAAAGTGTCGGACCTGAGTGTCACGTTAAGAAGAGAAAGTGAAAAGAGGGACCCAGTAGATGATAAGGAGGTGAGTGTTTCTCATGTCAAATTAAAGATAAATTGTATTTACTTGCATCTATGGTTTGCAGTAAGGCGCAATATAAAGTTAAGAGAAATTACATATAAAACAAGCACATTTGTCAACAAATGCATTCATCTATGAAATTCGTGCAAACAGAGAAAAATATTATAAAACCTTGTATGTGCCCTGTGGTAAATTGGCTAATTGGTCTTTATCATTGAGCAGATCCCATCAAGGCAACAGCAACTATTGTTTGGCTTAAGATTGAGTAATACCCCTAGTATTTCTCATTATGCCACGCAAGATTAGGTACAGTGGGCTGATCTTCTGCCTGTCTTCATTTCTGGTGATTCAGAGTTCTTCCCGGCTCTTTGGAGCTGGGCCCTGAGGCGATATGAAGGGATATGAATAACAAAACAAAATAAACCTTGTATGTGATTCATTCATTAGATTTTAATCTTTTAGCGAGAAAAATGAGTTGCCAAAAAACATTTTTCATTTTGATGAAGAGGGTCTGCAAACAGCTGATCTCTTTACCCGTCGACAACCATGATGATTCAATTGCAAACATCCATGAGTAAAAGTTTATCTTATTTTCAGCTTTCCAATTATCGTGTTTCACTGATACCTGTTGGCATAGTGTCAAATGAGTCATTTGTTCTTGATAAGAAAAACAATCGAGACATTCACTTGACAGATGTGTTAACTACTATTGTTCTCAAACTTGGAAACCCTCTCACTACATTATGGTACCAAAATAGGCAGAGATGCATATTGTAAAAGATTGTTGCTGGGGTTTTGTTTGTAAGCTTGGCTGTTTTTTGGGTTGTTTTTTGTATGTTGTTCTTGTTTTTGGGTTGTTTTTTGTTGTTGTTGGTTTTTTTTTCTTTCTTTTATTTTTGAAGAGAGTTGTCTGTGGTTCTTGTTGTCACTCGACTTGAAAGGATAGTCTAAGCCACCATTCTACAACCTTGTACTTTGTTGTTTGAGCTATTAATTGGATGTAGGTATTATTCATCTGTCTTTTTTCTGATTTCCTCTTGATTGACTTTTGCTTGTACCTTTACAACACTGTAGCCTTCAATGGCCTGTAGGGACCGGTTACGTTGTCACAACCTCAATTTGAATCCAAATAATTGAATCAAGGCGCACAAAATTAATCAATGTTTATGGCAAAATGTGGCAAAATTTGCTATTTTTTTAGGCCAAAAAATCTTTCTTTTTTTTTCAGCAAAATTTGTGGTTTAAAATGGCAATTTTCCCCACAACCTGATATTGTCAACTATTTCAGCACTGCTATCTACTTTATTCTTCACTTTGATTTGTTTACAAATAAAAGGGTTGAAAAAAATTTGAATTGCTTTGCTTTTGTTTGCTCCAGAGAGAGAGTGTGACTGTTAAAATGTATTTTTTCACCCATTTTGACTCCACATTATGCTCAATGCTGATTCCCTGTACTTAAAGTTTTCATCAATTGTTACATTTTTACATCTTTCATGAAAACTTCCTGCCCACAGCCTTCATCTCTTCTGGAGAAATTGACAAAAATGGAAGTCATTGAAAATCAGAGACACAAAAAGGTGAGATTGTCAAACACAAATTTCATTGTTTTGGATTTAAAACCTTATCATTCTTTGCCAAAAGCAATTTTGTGCTTAAAAAAGAAAGTAACAAGCAAATGCATGATTTTAACGACCAATGATTTGCAAGTGTTTGTGTTGACATCGGTCCAGTTACAGGGAAACTAATTTAGTTTGTTTTTTTAGAATCAAATCATGTGACATGTAAGCTTGGTCACATGACAAGTGTTGAAAAGACCCTCGCAATGGGAAAATATGGTAAAACACTTTTTATTATCCCTTTATATTCAACTAAACTTAATATGTATCCAAGGTAATGAGATCTTTTATCAAACAATATCAACGCTTAAAAAAGAGTTAAACAGTGAAAGGTGTCTTAATGCTGTTATGTAGACATTTAGCAACCTGTTCAAAGTTTCAAGATGATGAATCGATGAAACTTGTCAAAAATAACATGCAGGTATAGCACTCTGCCAAATTAGTAAGTAATACAAAAATCATAATGAAAGCTGAAGCTGCTATATCCTAGATCCATCAATGTGGCGTCCATCGTCTGTATGATGAGACAAAATCTCAGAATGGATTTTTTTACCATTTATTTACCTTTATCTAATTTTTCAAAGTTTAGAATTGTGGCACTGTACAGCGGCTGACGCAGCCGTCTCCCCCTGCAGGATTAATAGAGGAATTTTTAATTCATTTATTTAATTATTTGTTTATTGGTTTGAGCCACCAAATAAGAAATTAGATTTAAAGAAACGCAACAGATTAAGTCTGTGTAACTCAGTAAAAATAATAACACATGATTTGATACTTCTAAGCTTTCTGTTTACCCTGTGTGATTTGGCAAACTTTTTATCCAAGCAAAGTGACATGCAGGTTTTCCCCACGCTATTTTCTTGAGAATAAAGATTATTATAATTGACTCGTGACGGTCCCTGTGTCATCCAATCAGCTCGAGTCTGTGTGCAGAAGAGTGAACAGCATGGAGGGAAGACTGAAGCCTCACCTCAAGCAGGTAAACCAGTGCAGGAAAAAAAAGACATAACTCACAAGGGAGAGAAAAAGGGTTTGGGTCATTTTTTTTTATAGATCAGCCTAAATATTGTGGGACAAACTATAAATTAAATGATGGAATCAGTCAGATACTGTCAAAATACTGGAAAACCTCAAGCAGTGCCTTCATGACCCTTAGATTAAGGTATTCGACTCTAGGAATGAATCATAGATTAACTCTTTCCATGCCAACTGATACACACTGCGCCACAGAGGTTTGTTCCATTTCATCAAAGCTCACAGTTTTAGAGTAACTTAATAAAAATAACTTTTGTGTCTTCACAAAGAAGAGTGTTTTCTTTTTCTTTTGAAATTACCTTATGCCCGATAAAGAAATATTAATGGTTTCAATGAAAGTAATAAATCAAGATTCATTCGGATTCCGGCCCGTTGCTATTAGAAGCTACTAAATGGCTGCCGACGTTTGAATTGCGCCCAGTTTGCAATGCATAAATAAATATTATTTATCAAATTAGCCCTATGATTGGCTTTCTAATTGAATCTGGTTATTCTGATGTTACAGCAAGGTTAGACAGTTCTGGTGATGAAAGCTGTGCAGATTCAGCTTTTGCCTCATCTGCTCCCATGTCCTCATTTTTATTGAAGTTCCGTCACCTTCCCCACCTCACATAAAATTGATCAGATTTTTGTTCCAAATTGTTATTTCTTCTTAGAATTTGCTTTGTGGGTTCATAAATAAATTTTGAATGGATTTGCAAGGCTGTGAGTATTTTGCTGTGTGGATATTGAAAATCTATTGGTAAGTTTGATATGCGTAGTGATGAAAAATAGAGCACTTTTCTTTTTCACATACCACCATTCACAACTTTAAAATACTTATTTTTTCCCCCAACTCTACACTTACAACCACATTGACAAGATAGTCCATTTCTTTCTCGTTAAAATGGTATATTATCTTTCTTTCTTTCTTTATCTTTACCTCTAGTACCTTTCGGTGTAAGGTTTAATTGCTATGCACAAACTTTCGCCACTGATCGCTATCTAGACTCTTTCTTTTTTTCATCTACAAGTTTACAACCTTTCTTTTCCACTATGTCTGCAATTGCATCTTACCACAATTTCTTTGGCCTACCTCTTGGCAACTTTCCCTGCTGTTTACATTCTAAAAGTTGTTTTGGGATCCTGTCATTTTCCATCCTGTTGACATGGCCAAACCAACAAGGCTTTCTGTTTTAACTTCCTCTCTAATTCTTGTGTTTCTTATCTTATGTCTCTTTCTCTTGCCTATTGATCATCTCAGAAATTTCATTTCACTCGCCTGCAACCTACTTTCATCTTTGCTATTCAAGTTTCATGTTTCACTTCTATAGATTAGAGTTGGGCAATAGATAGATTTAAATATTGATATTTTGGCTTTTGTAGTTAATTCTCTTTTCCCTATAAAAGTTTGCCCAAGCTGGCTATACACTTTAGTTGCTTTTGAAATTCTTTGGTTAATTTCTTCTTTAAGACTACAATTTGATGATACTAGGACTCCTAGATATTTGTTGCTATCTACTTGTTCAAGTGTTTCTTTGTTTATTTCAATTCTATGTTTGTGGGGCTCTCTGCTGATTACCATAGATTTAATCTTCTTTACATAAAATGGTATATTGTTTTGATGCACTTTTTCTCACAACTCTTAATTTAAGGTGCATTTTTCATAGGGCACGTTGGGGTCTTGCCACACTCTAAAAACCCCACAGTGCAATTGGGAAAATCACTTGGCGTGGAAAGAGTTCAGGTACTAAACTTTAGGTATGAACCTTAAATTACAAAGTTCTGTGGGGTCAAACAATTTTGTGACTACAATACAAACTTGCTATTGTGAAGCTATTTGACTAGCTAGACCATATACATATAATTTTTTTAAAGGAATTGGATTTAGATTCTTTTGATATCTAATTCATTCTCTCATGATGACCTTGGAGTGGTCAGTAGCATAAAAGGTCAAGGTCACAGAAATTTGTGTAAATGAAAAATTATGTTTGAATAAGTTTCCTGCCTTTGTTTGAAAGATTTCATTCAAAATGTAATTAGGAAGTAACGGGAAATTTAATTGCCTATAAAAAAATGTATACTTTTGCATAGATGACTATTCATCAAGTTATTCCACACCACCAAAAAAGATGCAATGATGTGTAAGTTGGAAAAAAAACGGCAAATCGCATTGTCATCATGATGGATCCTTTCTTGCCTTTATTAAAAAGCTTATGTTCAATTGCTAGAGAAAGTTGTAGGAAATTTAATTCCCTACAAGAAAAATGTATACTTTTGCATAGGTTACTCTTCAAATTCTTCCACAATACGTTAAAATAAGCAATGAAGTGTTAGTTGAATCAAAGAACAACTCGCCTTTCAAGACATCTAGATAGGTATGAATGAAATAAAACAGGTAAAAAGTTGTTTTTCTGTGTGTCTCTCTCTTTGGTTGAATAAAATATAATAGAAGGTAGAAAATAAACATAGATTACCTATTTAGCTAGTAATACACTGTGACGGCACTATCATTGGCCAGACAATGGACTAGAGGTGTTTTCAGCCATTGTCCAACAAAACAGACCTGTTTGTTGACTATCCATTTCACTTTCACTGTGGGTAATAATCAGACTTTTATCATAGAGTTATCGATACCATAACAGAGATCCATGTATATCCAGGTTTACAGCAAAGGGATTACTCGTTACAAAAAAAAATAATCAAACTGTAGCTGCCCCCCCCCCTCCCCCCAAAAAAAACCAACAAAAAACAAACAAAAACCCCAACAAATACAAATAAAAAATCACCCCACACACACCAAAATAAATAAAACTGGAAAAAAAACACCGCTGTCTCTTTAAAGAGAACAAGAGGAACCCAAAACAATAGAGAATAAGAGGAGCAGACTATACTCATTACGGTTGCGTCTGTGACTTGATTACATGAATTTGATTGAGTTTCTCATCTCCATAAAGGGATCTCCGGCTTTTCACACATATCAACATGAAGACTCAGTCTCACCAAGTCAGTTGATATAATAGATGAAGAAGGATTTAAACTTCTTTGTGTGAGGGTTGGTGTGAAAGGACAAGTGAAGGGATGGTGGACCTGACAGATAAAACTAGGACAGAATTTGTTTGGGCAATCTTTATCATACTTATCATTGACTCTCTGAAAACTTCTCTTTTTCAGCTGGCGTACCTTGGGGGACTTCAGAAGTCTCTGAATCGTGTTTTGGCAGACTCTCAGAAGGCTCAGACCGAACAGGAGGTAACCAGAAGAGAAGAAGGAAAGAGAAAGAAAGGAGAGAGAGAGAGAGAGAGAGAGAGAGAGAGAGAGAGAGAGAGAGAGAGAGGGAGGGAGAAAAGGGATACAAACATACAGAGAAAGAGAACAATGGATAATGTGTATAAATGTGTTTAAAAAAAAAATGTGTTTAAGGGACAGATTAAGAGACTGAGAATTAGAAGGAGAGAGAAAGGCTAACATTTTGTTACAGAGCAGATTGAATGGGGGAATGACTTATGAAATGTGCAATACTTTTACTATCTTAGAATCTCCTTGTTCAGAGCTTTATATGCTTTATTCCAAGCCAAAGCAACTTCCCACCCTCTCCACGCCTTACACATTGATAGAACTAGAAGCAGTAGCCACACCACATACAGCTGTACATGACATCTCCTCACTCATGTCTACCAACCCAGTCCTTTCTTGCCGTACACACCTGAGTTCTATACGTGGTAGACTAGCATCATGCCACTATGAATAAGCACAATGCAATTGGCAATAACATATGTTTGCTTGTGCTCAACAAGAGCAAAACAGTCGATGGAATTTAAATGTGAGCTTTTATTCATTTTAAGCATTGCAATGCCGTGGCCAAAAGAGCATAGATACTCGTTGAATTTATGAATCCTTGATTGAATCCTTGAATGAATCCTTGAATGAATTCTTGATTGAATCCTTGAATGAATCCTTGAATGAATCCTGGATTGAATCCTTGAATGAATCCTTTAATGAATCCTTGAATGAATCCTTGATTGAATATTTGATTGAATCCTTGAATGAAACCTTGATTGAATCCTTGATTGAATCTTTGAATGAATCCTTGAATGAATCCTTGATTGAATCTTTGAATGAATCCTTGAATGAATCCTTGAATGAATCCTTGATTGAATCTTTGAATGAATCCTTGATTGAATCCTTGAATGGATCATTTAATGAATCCTTGAATGAATCCTTGATTGAATCTTTGAATGAATCCTTGAAAGAATTCTTGAATGAATCCTTGATTGAATCTTTGAATGAATCCTTGATTCAATCCTTGAATGGCTCCTTTAATGAATCCTTGATTGAATCTTTGAATGAATCCTTGATTGAATCCTTGAATGAATCCTTGAATGAATCCTTGATTGAATCCTTGATTGAATCCTTGAATGAATCCGGCACCCACTGAATTTCATTTTGTCAGCAAAGATCTCACCAGCAGCTGAATATTTTCCTTTCCTGTCTCACCATATACGATATTGTTTGGCATCAGGATCTCATTCCTTCCTTCCTCCAGGAACTTCCTTGCCCATCAGAATCCTCCGAGCCTTCCCTTGAAGTCGGAGATGGTTGTCGGCAGCAGGAAGTGAAAGGTGAAAACATCAGCACAGTCGTGATGACCTGTGAGAGTGACATACTGGAAAAGGTGGAGAGGCTGGAGTCAAAGGTAAAGACACATTTGGACAGCTTTGGTCAAAGCTGACATGTTATTTGACCTGTGATCAAGGTCAAAACAGATTCATGGAATTATGTGGCATTTCTACATTTAGAGTCAAACCAGAGAAACAGCCCCTTCATCTTGAAATCTACTTCATATTTTCCTTATGTCCTTTCTGCCTGTCTGTCTGTCTGTCAGTCTATGTGTGTGTAATACTGAACTCCTGTGCCCAGAGACACCATATAGTGGCAATATAATAATAAGGTGCTGAATTAAAGCACTCACTCCATGGAGTATCTGTGAGAAATTGTACATTTATAAATATAAAAAATAGCTTCATTCACGAATGACTGTTGTCCATTTTAGAAGGTCCTAGAGGAAACAAATTTAGTCTAGCAGCCATTTTAGATTTCACTGCTTCTTACACTGTTTTACTTCTCATCAAAGATGATAGTGAAACCAATACTAAACTATGGATGTTGTGTGTGGGACCCCCATACTAAAAAACAGATAGATGAATTAGA
>JBCIKM010032619.1:0-16068 GCA_039654465.1 Melibe viridis
GATCTTTAAACCCCCTTTGTGTACAAAAGTACTCAGTACGTTTAACTTGTCACCCTGCAGTCATGTACCAAAAGGCATGAAACAAGGGATGGGCACTGAGTTGCAAACAAGACAACAAAAACAGGACATGACATAGAAAAGGGGAAACAGTTACTCGATAGCTTCAGTGTAAAAGAAAAGAAACAGAAGTAGAAGAGCCTACTTGGGACTCCCACCACCCACCGCCGCCGTTGGAGGGCTTTCGCCTCCTGTCGGCGCCCAGGGGACCTATTATAAGTAAGTAAGTAAGTAAGTAAGTTAGCTAGCAAGTGTATGTGACCCCAAGAGGAACAATAATTATACAGCATCACATTCCTGAATTTGGAAAGTGAAAACCAAGTTCAGTCCTGAATAAACTTTATATAATAAGCTGTAATTCAATCAATCTCCAGTGATAAGACAACAATCTGATATAGTGGTGGTAGACTGGGCCTGGGTAGCCTTGCCTTACACTGATGATCTTGATATGAAAAATCGGCAGCTGGAGACATTCCAAAAGAGTTAATTGTATCAACAGTTCTTTTATATCAGTTGGGATTTATGTTTGAACTGGCAAAAAATTGCTTGGAAATTCGTTCTCAATATAATAACTAGTCCTTTGTGATAGAGTGAGCTTTATAATTATGAGCACGCTCTACTGTATTTAAATTTAACTTCGATGACATTGATTAGCCAAAGTCAATCAGATTTATTGAGGTAGTTCTTGATTGCCGATCAAGTTTTCTTGTCTAAGTAAGTTAATTTTGTCATGTCAAACACATAATGACTTATCTGAATCATAATGAATTGGGTTAGGTTGTTGTGTCGATTTGTTAGTCGGTGCACTTTGTGGTTATAGAGTATTAAAAGCCATTTATAACAAGCATTCTGGGAATCTATACTTGTTTTATATTACAGCCATCCGGTATTCTATATCATCTGTGGTGACATTTCTCGGAGCAGGTCGCCACCCATAGCTCCCACTCTACGTGACCCTACATAACGTAACTCTCACCCCATCAAGTAAATTGATGTTATTGCCGAGGTCACTTTGTTCTGTCTCCAATTCCGGTAACACGCAGTATGGCTTCCTTCGTCACCAACATGTTCCTTCTATTTATGCCATAAGTTTCTTCCTTCAAAGCTGATTAAACATTCAGCGTTCATTTACTACTCACCCACGGTCATCACCATACCATAACTATAAGTGCTTTGCATTACCGTATCTCTGGCAGACAACGAACATCATATAACAAATATGACAACAAAAGCCACCTGTTATATGTGTTGCAATTTTTCTGACAGAGAGAAAACGTTGTTGACAAAGAGGAGGAGAACCTCCAACCTATAAATCCATCTCTGATAGGCTGAGGCAAGTGTGCTTAAGTGTCGAACCTAAAGATGCAACTCAATGGCGCAGGCAGGAATCGAACACAGGCTCTTCAATATGGAAGTCCATTGCCTTACCTACAGAGACACCTCTGCATTTTAAATATGAATGTACAAACTAAAAAACCATTTGTCTCAGCCTAATAGTAACCAGGATGATTTTTTATATGACCTGCTTTTTGACTGCAATTCTTCATTCTTCATTGTCTCTGGCCATGGAATATTTAAATGGTCGACTATACAGTTCCCTTTTCGAATGATTCTACTTGTATCTAACATTTCTTTTTGGTTTGTTTATTGGTGGTTTCAGGGCTCAACTACATATGAGGGTCATAGAGGAGCCCAGGGGAAAGTAAGATGATAATATGTCGGTTAAAATAGAGATGCGATCAAACTACACAAAAGAGAGATGAATTACAGTAAAAGTGAAAATACAGAAGAGTACACCCACAAAGCACACCCTTGTAAAGAACTCATGGTTATAAAGAACATACTTTTCAGCACCTTATTAAGAGTGAATATATAAAACTTGACAGATATGAAGAACTATTAGTACAAAGTACTAAGTTAGAATGTCACAAGCTGTTCTTTTGAGGGGTGACTTTGACCAGTCATTTCTTTTACTTTCATGGCCATAAAAATTTTATTGAAAGGCAATGTGGTTTTAATTATACAATAACAATTGAAGGATACACTGAGGCAATAAAGAAGACAATATCGTCAGCGTTGCCAGCAAACCACTTAACTCGGCGACAATATTCTGATCGCAAAACACTTCTGCCTTCTAAAACTAAAACATACATGTTCTTAAAATTATGATAATAAAGTTTACTAGTGTTCATAAAAGATCAATTTGTATTAAGAATCTATCATAATACTCGTCGCATTTTGCTGCCTTCCACATCCAGCTTCCAGCAGCCTCCATTCTATGTTGCTGCCTATCTTGCGACACTGAAAATATATTATATATTTTCAAAGTATGGGTGATAACTGTTACAAGACTTTTAAAAACCTATTATTTTGTGCATATTCACTCTTAAAATCCTACCTGAGTAAATCTTAAGGAAAACATTTAATTTATGTACCCCTAGTTAGGTTTTCAAAGAACATGGGCTTTTTTGGGCAAAGTCATCCCTGGTGGCTCGACGGCCGTCTCTTGATATTTTGGGGAATACAAAGTTTCAGGTTTGTAGCTAAGATTCTAAGCTTTCTTTTGATTTATGATTTATTCATATGCTTTGGAAAACAGAAACCTTAAAACAAAACAGGAGCTATCAGCCCACTCTGGTAGAAATGCAATGGACTCTCAACACATTGGCTCAGTTCATACAAAGGATTACCTTTATTTATCATCAATAGTGGTTAACCATTCATAATATAACATCATTCTGTTATCCATTGTTTTTGTTGGTAGCTACTACAGTACCTGCCAATATTACTAACTCAAAAAGAAAGATCTTTTTTCACATTTCAACAGGGCAAAATGAAACATAATAATATTGAAAAAACAATAACCCTTTGCTTTAAAGCTACATAATTCTGAATTCCTTCCCTATCGCCTATAATAAAAGATTTCAAAGCAAGGGAAAATGGCTCTACATGGCAGAACAATGTTGGCATTCTCTTGAATCTACTTCAACCTTCTACAAGTAAAATGACATCTACAACACTATTTTGACTTCTCTCAAACACTTGATACGGCCGAGCAGCAATAATTTAGCACTAACATCCGTCATGACATAGTGTGAAAAAAGTTACACTGTAACCTTTAAAGCACTATAACAAATAACAGAACGACCAACACCATTCAGCAGATCTAAATAATCACTGCTCTATAACAAACAACAGAACGACCAACACCATTCAGCAGATCTAAATAATCACTGCTATCACAATCCAATGTTGATGGTAGGTGGTGCCTGGTCCTGTCCTTGTTGCCGCTTGGACTCACTGTTGTCTTCGTCTTGCTTGCCTCCAAACAAAGCTTTGAACAGATCGTCCCTGATAAATGAATAAAAAGATAAGATAAGATAGATAAGATGAACAAAAAACTCCCTTTATTTATCTCACAGGGGAAATTCGTTTCTTCTAGGGTCTGTCCCCAGGAAAGACTGGAATAACCCAGGCAGCAGCTGCAGTACAGCTCCGCAGAAACAATGACACAAGGATTAACAAACAAAGTTACATCAAGGACAATCTACACTACGATGATAAACACTTGAAAACTGTATCAAGTTGAATGAAATCATATGCATAAAATAAATTGTATTCTAAATTAAAAGATTCCATGGAATTTGATGTTTGTCATTGTTAGAATATTGAACAATGAACTCATTGACTATATCAAACAAACAGCTGATATTACTTACTTCTTTCCCTTGCAAACCAGGCATAGAATGTGATTTTTGTTTTTCTCACAGTCTTCTATCCATACTAACAAATGTGTCATGTTACCCCAAAGAGAAATGTGTCCCCTAAGTGTACATGCACTATTCAGAAGTTTGCCAGGAGGCAGCTGTGGCACATAACTCCCCTGTTTAAATGACAACGCATACTTTTCAGTATGGTTTCCTAAAGTTTGAATTCATCCTGAGGCCTGCCTTTTGACTGTTCCTGAAGCAATGATTTGATATTTTGAACTGACAGAATAACTGACATGAAGAGATCTTTGAGTCCCATTAGCAGCTAACACATTACAATAATACAATTTCAACTTTCATTTTGCAAAAAATCTATTAATTATAATAAGATGCAAATCTTAAATGATACTGAAAGCATTTTTGTTGGATGGTATTGTTGCCCTCTCTTATAAAAGGCCAGCTGTTGTTAAAACTCACTTTTGTTCATCACTCCAAGAGGATTTATCATACGGAGTCATGAAATTTTTCAGCTTCTCTTTCACATGATACCTGGTGAGAAAACAATGGAAATAAGCCAAAAACAAACAAAATAACATTGTAAGGATGTTAGTGTATAACACCCCCACAGGCCAGTGATCTAGATGGTAGCACAAAGCAACATCAGGACGCCTCCTCTTGGTGGAACTTTATTTATCTGCAACAACTTACATTGTGTCAGGTCTCTGGTTCCTACTGTCAGTCCGTCTCCCTCCCTCGGTTCAATCCCTTCTCCTGGTTCCATCCGTTCTCCCTTATATCCTATGAGCCTGATGCAATCTCATGCAATGCCACATCAGCACTATATTAGACCACCTACTTATCTAAATCTCCCCTCAGTTCCCAGGCCAACAGCTTAAAATCCCATGACTGACATAAATTCATCCCAACAATTTACACTAACAATAACTACCAAAGACTATTTAATTATGTCAATCAAACTAACTATCTAACACTTTCTCACGCCTCATCCATCAAAAGTGACAGCATAGACTAAACAATAAATCCCCCTAACCAACATTCCTACAAACATCATGAAACTATAAAAACTGAACCCACTTCATCATCCACCCGACTTCATAATTTCTTCATTCAATGCACACAGTTCCCTTACTGTGCACATTTAAGTTGTAATACGTAAAGAGAATTAACCTTATAATTGTCACCATACTTCATAACCCAATTTACACCTGGGATATTTGCATGACTCACCACTAAGTGCTAGTTGGTAGCTAACTCCCTTGCTGGTAACTAAAATTGCTTAGAATGAAATGTTTAGTTACCAATTAATACAAATTTATTTGTCAACTCAACACAAACACTAGCATTAAGCATGGTGTCCAGAATTCCCTGTCTATATCATATTCTACAATTTAGATGGTCACGCTTAAACTCAAGACTGCTTCTAAGAATGAACTAAAGTGGAAACAAAAACGTAAAAGCTTTGCATAGAAAAAAGGAAAAGATACAACTGCATGTCTGATGTGATTCTGTGGTCGACAGGGCAACAACTGGAGAACTATGATACAAATAAAACAAATGACCACTTTTGATTTTCATTCCATGACGGCTCAACATTCAGCAGCCTTCAAATTGATTCCATGGATAGAAAGAAAGTGATTGATCACACAAAGGCCATGCAGTGAAATGCTGCTAACCAGAACAAAGCAAGAATCACCCGCTGTGTTTTCACCCACCTTATTTTCCTTCCCTTGCTGGCCCTTGTGTCTACTTTCCTCTTGTGCTTTTTCCTCATGTTTTGGATTTCTAGCCAGTATCTAGAAGAAAATAAAAATCAACATAGGCTATTTATTTTGATAGGAAGCCCAAAATTCATTGCCTATATGTTCAATATTTCATAATTATTTTTTGTTTTTATTTTAATTGTACTGAATAAGCCTCTAACTTGGGTATGAATCAAAAAGAACAAACTGTCTACACATAGCTGCATCATCCAAACAGCCTGTAGGACTGCAAACAGCCAAAAGCTCCACTGACTTGAAACCAGCAAAGAGAACTTAAGAGAATGCATCACTGATTTGGGATCTAAAAAGATTTCAAGATTCTTCAACGCAGAACCAAAAGGAAATGATGGAGCATTTTGTCTTAGTTTTCAAAGTAAATATAAATTAAAATATAAATATTATGGATGATTATATATCGTTTATTCACTGTCATTACAATGCTCTAAGCTCTTTACAATACCTTTAAAATAAAAGAAAGTCTATCTACAGGAAACCTTTTATAAAATCTGATTATTGTTGAGGAATGGTCACCTCGTGACTCATTGTCTTCAAGATAAACTTTTAATAAGAAAAGAATATCCAAATTATCAAAATAAACGGTATGCTAACTCTCATGAACTTACTTGTTTGCAAGGACAGGATCTGTTTCCTCATTCTGTTTCAGTTGGATGAAGTCACGTAGACATATCTGGTAGAAATCACTGTCATCCACTATTTCATAGTTGACATCAAGTTCTGGATGCACTTTTTGCAGTTTCATCTAACCAAGGTAAGAGCAAACACAAAAAAATCATTTTAAGCAGTCTACATTTGTAGTTAGAAACTGGTATTGAGAAATTTCACAACATAAAAAGGAGAAAAAACCTCTAAAGAGAGTGTAGAGGACTGGTGTGTGGAACTTGTCAGAACTTTCAAGCTAAAATCCTAAGGATGACAGAATAAATGCAATCCAGGGTTTAATCTATAAAATCTTTAACTGATTAAAAGGATTAAAAGTGGCTGGACGTACTTAAAGAAAGCTTGATCTGGAGTCTACACATCCTTAAGTACTGCTAGGCTGGTAGTCTGGACGTACTTAAGGACAGCTTCCCTAGCAATCTACACATGCTTATTCGACCCTTTGACAGAAATCTGATTTTACCACGACAATGGAATTATTTTGCTAAAAATCATTTATCATTTACTACTCATCATCATCATTCATTCCATCAAGAATTTCGTTTTTGATTGATAAATAAAGATTTATAAATGTTGTTTCTGCAATTTCATAAAACGGCCACATGGCAGTCTTGTCACACTTAAATCCTTGACTGCGTGCTTGTCTCCATGTGATAAAAATTTAACAACCGCTCAAAGTGGGGCTGCCTTCTGCGATCAGTTTATCAATGTTCAGGTGATGAGTGGTTCACTTCAACAACAAAATACTCCCTTAAGATCCTGTTCCTTATAAGTAAACCTGATATCATCAAAAAGGTGAAAGAACAGAGCTCAAAATGATACTGTTTTTATCTTGGTATGATTTTAATTACAAATTCAAGACAATACCAAACAGCCAAGGCAACCGTTTTCCATAAAATCAAGAAAAAAATAGTTTTAAAGTTTGAAATTAACTTTTATGGGTTTATTTATGCACCAAACACCTAAATATTGATAGATTTTTACTTTCCATGTGAAAAAAATTGAACAGAAATTTTAAACAGAAATCTTGGTCTCAAATCAATGATTCTTTTGATGTATGATGAGGTCATGGTCATGTGACTTCTTTCATAAAATCTTATTGGTTAAAGCATCATAATAGACACACACATTGTCAGTGTGTGTGTAGTGTGTTATTCTCAGGTGTAAACAACCCCGCAACCTAGCCCCTCCCTGCTCGCCCTGGGAGTAGGCAGTACACTGCTCATGCAGTCAAAGGATTTTTTTTTCGCCCGCGGGAGTAGGGAAATCACTACCCGAGCATTACTAGGGTTAAGAGCGGCTTGTTCAGAAGTCTACACATACTTAAGGATGACTAGATTGCTGTCATTAAGTACGACTAGCCTCTTCAAAAACGATCAATTCTTACCTCCACATCGTCATCATCATCTTCAATCACCAACTCCTGCAGTTTTGTCTGCTCATCCTGCTCAACTTGACCCAGCATTCTTACAAAGCTACGATTTTGGTGAATTCTTTTGATCAAACGATCCTTGTTTCCCAGCACCTGCAAAGCAAAGACAATAAAATAGTTAAATTTGTACAGAAAGGTAAAGAAAACGTGATACTAGCCTTAACAAGGGGGGAGGGACGTGCTAACAGAATAACAAGGAGGACTGAAAGCGATATTTAATTTATTTTTCAAATACTTCAATAAAATGATTGACAGAAATTTGGAAATTGTAGGAAATCAAAAGTAGCACCTTCAAAAGGAATTTTTGTTTGACGGTAATCATGGAACTTTAAAGGTTACATGTTGTGGGACACGTTTTGAATAAAGGAATGAACATGACCAATTGTTTAAATGTGTAAAAAGCTACAAAAACTGCTCAAGCTCCATAAGGAAAGCTAAATTTGTTTTGCATCCTCCCTCTATTCATCAATAGAATTAACTGTTCATGGAAGACACAGTGCTTGAGACAGCATCAATAATGGTAGCGTTAAATGATAAATGACAATATGTTACAAGCAAATTTGCCAGTAGAGTATGATACCAATCAAAGTCCTTTAGAATGAACTAGCAATGCCACACACAAAAAAAAAACAACAACAACAAAACAAAAAAAAACCAACAAAAAAACCAAACTAAAACCTCTCGCTTTCTATCAGCAATGGAAAAAATTGATGATTTTGACCTGTTCCAAGAATAGTACAGACTTCGTCACTTGCATATGTTGCAATTTATATTTAATCTGATTCTTTACCAAATTTCAAAGTGATCGTTTATAAATTTCCAAATCAGATTGCAAAAGACGGGAACCTCCTGCCAATTCAGTACCATATAATTGGGGTAAAATAAGGTCACTTTTTACAAGCAGCTCAGCAGGTTTGTGGCATTGCTTAAATTTTCTTGTCGAGCAATTCAAAGATTTTTTATTTTTGTTTGTTTGTTTAAAAGTTCAATAATTTCTTTTTGCTCAACTGCAAATAAGTTTCAAGTGAGTGCAACACTGGTGATCACTGTGACAAATGAGCAGATGTTAGTGCAAAATGTACATGAGGAATCGCAATCAACTTAGATTTCTTGTAAGTGTATAAGTCAAAATTCAATCCTGCTTTTAATTTTTTTTTAAATGTGACACACATAACTGAGATTTCATCTCACAATTAAAATGCAAGTAATCATTAAGCATAATAGTGGCCATGAGTGATTTCCTACAATGGTTAGACTAACCTGCTGGATCTGTTGTAGGACTGAAATGTCGAAAGATGCAAAATTCTTTGACTTGATCTTTGCATGGGAGAGCCTTGTTTTCTCATCCCACTTCTCAAGAGTTGTATTTCTAAAAATGAGTGAGAAAAAAGAAATGGAAAAATAGATAGAGGAAAAACAGAATGATAGATGAAAAGAACAAATGGCAACTAAAGGTTACGTCTTTCAAAATCTTTGTGAAATTGTGTTGCAAGATTCTGTTGCTTTACATCCATCTCTGACAGGAGATGAGAACAATACTGTAAAAATGTGACCAATTTTTGACCAATAGATTTTGATTTATTATATTGGGGACCCTATAACCTTTTCATCCTCATCAAACACATTTATGGCAATAAATTAAGCAATTACCTGAATGTTCTGAACTGTTTGTGTCGTTCTGCCAACGTCTCTCTTATTTCCAGTTCACTGAGCTTTCTCTTGGTTCTTTCCTTTTTCTCCTCAGTATTCCCAACAGCACTCGAATCAGCAGTGTTTTCACTGTAATCCATTTCCTCCACCTCCTCAGGAACAGATCCATCAAGATCATCATTGTCATTGTCTTCATCGTTATCATCACTGTCCTTATCACCAAATTCATCTTCTTCATCATCCTTTACTAAACCCCCACCCTCTTTATGTTTGGTTCTTCTGCCCTCATCATCGTCCTCCACCTCTGACTCACTCGTGATTTCTTCATCCATGCCATCTGTTTTGCTGTGATAGATACAGGAAACAAACAAGTAAGTTGACATAAGTTTAAGTGACAAATCTCTTCTGATTATAAGTCATATTTATGCTTGACAAGTGCCCCTTTGATACCCAATCAATGCATTGGCCAGACCCAAAAAATTCCCCCAAATCTTACAAGTGATGTCATAATTCTGGTTATCAAATAACACCAGTCTGAAAAATAACTTTAAATCAAATTCTCTTTTTAGAGAAAGTGGTGAAAGCAGCTGAAAAATCAAAAGTAGTTTCAATCAAAACTCAATTTTTAAAATCTGAATCAAACACATTCATTACATTAACCCAATGGAATTATCACTATAAAAGATATTTTGTTGATATTTTGAAACTTAAGTCATAATAGAATTGTTTCATTTTCTACACAAGCTTCATACCATGGTTAGGAGAACTTTCTTTTGAACCATAAAAACTCACCAATCAACAGATGAAAAAATATTATTGATCAAAAATATTGCATCACACTGAAATCAATATTCCAGGTCAATGTTACATTTCTAATGGGTCCATTTACTTAACATTAAAATTTTCCCTGCTGCCCTACAAGCCAGAGGGCATAACAGGCCTTAACAACACAGCACAAAAATTCTCCCTGTCTTCTCATTACATTTTAAAAAGAGTCAATGATATTTCCAATATCTCCAGAAGTTCCCTACTGGAAAACTGCACAAGATAAAAGATAGAGTGACTGACCTCTTATCTGCATTAGGTGCACTATCAATCAGCATTTGTTGAAGTTCAAGCAACAAAGAAAGAGCCTTCCGCACTGACTTGTGTGCTGTAGAAGATAAAATATTCACAGAACTCAATATTGATGAATTCAGATGAACGCCCAATAATAAAACTAATTGGTCAAATGAGATCAGATTGTCAGAATTTACCATCTCTCCTTAACTTGTGAGGATATCTTACAGAAATTTCTTTAGCAAAGTAAAAAAAAAAAAAAAAATCTCCATTTGGATGCCACTTTAAAAACTAGAAGCTTCAGAAGAAAATGGTTAACAATAAAAAAACGAAACAAAACATTATGGATTAAACCCCAAAACAAATCCAAAGAATGCTCAGTGACTCAGCTGATGAAGCATACAAAATAGAGGCTACAGATGGCCCAGTAGCTCAGCTGGTAAGAAGCCAGACTGCCATGACCAAGGGAAAAGGTTCCATTCCTGCTGGAGCCTTTCTACCAACCACACTGCACCACTGCATTGCAGCTTATGCTCAGGCTTCCTAAGTTTTTGTTTGGGACAGACCATAGAGATAAATTGCCCCTGTGCAATCAATAACAGGAATTTAAAATTTATTGTCTTTTTTTATAGTATGCCAAACTTTAGCAAATCTCTTGTTTCAAATCATTTACAAGCCTCCATAAACTCAGAGATTTTTACATCCCTACACAATCCCGACACCAGATCTATGGTGCTAAATCTGAGTTACCTCCCTTGCAGACCTTCACAAATAATTTCCGTTGCTTTGGAAATACTTACTGCTGGAGGACTCTTTTTGAAAAGATGAAAAAGAGGTGAACTTGCTCCACACATCTTGAGTAGGCAAGCGATTGCAGGCAGAGACCATCTTCTGCAGCGATATCCGACACTTGATTATTTCATCCCACAGGTCTGCGCACAATGAGTAGAACAGGTCACAGTTTGAGACACATTGTTATAACTACAAAATTCACATTTTGAGAAAATTATGTTCACACGTTTAGCTCTAAAAGGAACTCCCTTTGTAACAATTATTTTCCATGAAGCGAACCAGAGTAACCGTAAGTCATTTGACACTTACAATGATTTCATTTCATCGATTGTTCAAAGACTGTTCAAGATTGGAGATAAAGTTAAACTCATTTTTCGGGATTTTGCAGCTACAATAATATGTCTCTCAACCAACGAAATATTACTGCTTTAAGACAGATATTCTTTTCAACCTGTGGTAAATTGGCTCATTGGTCTTTCTCAATGAGCAGATACCACCAAGGCAATAGCAACTATTGTTTGGCTTAAGATCAAGTAATATCCCTTGTATTGCTCATTATGCCAGTGGACTGATCATTTGCCTGTCTTCATTTCTTGTGATCCAGAGTTTTCCCTAGCTCCTTGAAGCCGGGTCCTGACACCACTAAGGCGGTAGGAAGGGATAAGGATAACGAAACAAAACAAAACAGATATTCTTTCCCTCTTCCTATTGATGTGTAATGTGACTTGTAGTATAGCGACACACAAGCCACTGCGTAGTCATAGATCTTTTGAAGCAGGAGATAAATGTCAGCGATAAAGAAGCCTTCAATGTAAAATTCGGTGATGATTTTCAAATAATGTTTTTATCCTATAACTTTAAAATATCAAAGGTTTAGAACTGCACTTAAAAATGTGACCTTTCTTTACAACATTTAATTCTTTCACTTTCAAGATGCCACTTGTAAACAATATTTCTTGATAATTGTATAGAATCATTTTTTGGTTTTCACTGGTTTAATAACTTACCAACTTGATATGACACTATTTTACCCTTTTCCCGATCATTTGTTTCAGATGGGGCTAGAACGATTGGATCTGAAAATAAATATTTGGGAGAAAAGAGAAAGAAGATGAGGATAAACCAATTGACTTTCCAAGTAATTAAATAATCAAAATGCCAAATGGACAAAAACAATACAATGAAGAAAAAGAAAGACTGAAACAATACCAAGACTATAAAGACTCAATAGCATAAAAAGATCCTGATAATGAAGGCTGACTTAAACTCAACATAGATTTTGAAAAAAACAAACAACAAACAAACAAAAAAATAAAACTCTCTTTTTCTTTTCTATCAGACAGTAGGCATATGTCATGTTACGTCACAAAGAAAAAGCTGGTCTACAGTACTTTGGAAACAAACCTTTTCTTTTTCCAGAATCTTTTTGAGTTCTTTCTTCATCACTTTCACCAAAATCACCTTCCTTGGTAGAAAGATCTTTGTCTTCGCTATTGTCTTCTTCATCAGAACCATAGTCATCATCGTCTTCCTCTCCCTCCTCCTCATCTGCATCTTCCTCAAAAGAGACATTATCAGAGAGTTGCGAATCCTCATGGTCATCGCTGTAGGAAGAAATATGCCAGAAAAAAATGTTATTAGTCATGTCTTACTTTGAGAGCTTTTGAATTTGATTATAGGAATATTTGATTTAAAAACTCAAAACAATAACCAGAATAGAAAAATTAGTTTGCTTTGATTACAGCTCCCGAGTAGATAGCATATAAGCGTGGATTAATTCATCAACAGAAAAATGAATTATCAGTAATAGCAGCAGCAGTCGGCCAATAAAAACAAATTTCTTTGATGTTGAGTATGCATTACCACAATCACAACAATTTATGAACAAAAAATGAGGTAGAAAATCTACCATTCTTAATACTACGACTATTTCATGGTTATGTGTCTTTAAATCAGAGTCAGAACAATGGCAGAATGCTTTATTTTGATTGCTGTATGATGTTGTAAGAATGATTTTGATAATTCACACATATTCATTATTATTCACATATATTTGCTAGTAAAAACCTTTCCAACAAACGGAAGCATAGGATACACCAGCAAAGATCATCAAAATAATCCCTGACACATGTGCAGTACAAGGAAGAAGAGATTTAAATTCTTTTCATTCGATTTGCATAATTTGCTGGGGTTAATGCTTGGACAATAGGAATAAATCTCATGTTTTATTTTTGTTTTGTGAGTGTGTGTGTGTGTAGGGGGGGGGGGGGGGGTTGTAACAAGAAGAAATTATCACATACCTTGATTCATTTCCTTCTTGTTCATCTGGGGACAGATAGTGAAAACAATGGATATAATTCTACAACAATTTACCTTCTTCATCCAACTCTCATCTCATAATAGAATGAAAGCTATCACCATTCCATGAACCGTTCTGCACAAACAAAAATAGTCTAAATGAAAACATTACAAAAAAATTAACATTAGAAGTATGCAAATGCACCCAGACCTTCCAGAATGTACAATAGTTTTAAAACAGTTTTGACATTTATATTGACAAACATACTGAATCTAGACTTGAGTTAATTATTCAGAAGCTCAAGTCACTGCCAAGACAGTGGGCCATCCAACACTTTACAAGTGTTTTCAAACTCAGCAATAAACACACATTTGACTAGAGTAAAAGCTTTGTGCCCTTGCAGTCGCCAGGCAATTGTTGTTATTGCAGGCCCTAGGTTTGAACCCACTTTGGACAAATTCCTAGCTTTCTGTTTTATTTCATTTCCGTATTTGGCTTTGTCTCATCTTGGCACTGTGCCCACACCATACTCTTTTGATCCCAAAATCTATTCCAAAACTTCTCCATCAAATCTACGAAGTCTTGAGAAGACATTGATCAAAATCCCCTGCTTCAACTAACCTTACTAACAATTCTGATTGATCAAATATAATGTTAGTATTCCTGAAAAAAAAAAAAAATCCTATTCTCTAAGTTTTTCACAACTGCTTTGATGAAGAGATTTCTTCAGGGAATCAGGGTATATAGAAAGCATTCTTAACTATGACTAAATATTCACAAGTTCACTATTAAAATATCTGTGTCACCATCAGAGTGCAGAGCTTTCCGTGATACTTTTTTCCCTCTATATTTAGGATCATCTGGGATAATGGCAGCTTGCTTTCTTAGTTGGGTTGATTGCAGAACTTCCACTTCTGAGGCACCTTGCGTTAAACCTGACTTGAAACCTATGAAAAACAAGAAATGTTATCAAGAAAATAAAGTAATGATCAGTGATTTAGTTTTCCGTCTAAATAATTGTTTCGGATTGTGATTTGATGTATATTTGATATCAAGCTTTTCTATGAATTAAAGCTGCTTGGTACACAAATATGGATGGCCCGAAAAAAGTCAGCAAACAGTTTCCGTTGGCCCATTCTGTCAAATCCAAAAGGAGGCTGGTGCTGGCAACTGACGCTGCACATCATAGATTATGTTTTGAACTGTCTGCTTAAATACACATGAGACCCACAGACGAAAGGAAATAGAAACAAAAGAGAGCAGAAAAGCAAAAGACAGAGAGATAGAGATAGATAGAGAGAGAGAGAGAGAGAGAGAGAGAGAGAGAGAGAGAGAGAGAGAGAGAGAGGAGGGAAAGAGGGGAGGGGGGGAGGGACAGACAGCTGACCAACCAGACATAGAGATTGATTGAGTCAGAGTGCGTGTGTGTAGGAGGGGTGAGAGAAAGGGAGAGTGTGCGAGAGAGAGAGATGGTAGGGCAGGGGGCAGAAAGAGAGAGAGAAGAAGAAAGATGTAGGGTGAGGGAGAGCGAGAGAGAAAGAGCAAGGGGAAAGAAAGGAGGAAGAAAGAGAGCACACAAAGTTGACAAAGGCCAAGAGTTTAACAAGTTCTACAGATTATGTGATCTCCAATGGGCCATGAAGAATTCTATATTTAATTGAACCATTTCAGCTTTTTCTATTGGCTGGAGATGCGAGTCCAACAAAAATTTTATTCAGCCTCATAAACAATGTATTTGACTCAAATGACCAAACAAAAATGCAGTGTTTGTGGCTATTTTTGCAGTATACAGTATAAACTTAAAGATGGTTCTCATATCTATTTTTACAGTCCAAAGGGGGGTCTACCCATACCTGCCAACCCCCAGGAAGGAAAAATCAGGACAAGATCAGCAAAAAATCAGGAATTTTGGATAAAAATCAGGACAGCATTTGTAATGCGCGAAAAAGTAAATCAGCGTCCACATCTATGTCTTAAATTTCTTGTAAAAAAGCAACCAAACCCCACAGAGATCCTGATTTTTGTTGGTTTTTTTGTAAATTTTTCATTTCTCCTTTTCTCATTCTGTGATTTTTAAGGCAACCTTGAATTCTTTCAAATCTTGCTTTGTCCAAACTATTTGAAAACAGTGAAACTGAAAAAATCTAGGTTTCAAAACGTATATTTAGCCCAACAAGTGTCTTACTGTTTAACAAGTCTTGATAGTTGGTCTAATATCGTTTTGACAGACTTGTCTCTTTGGGCCCTGTGACTTTCCAAGCCTCTTTCAATTTAGAAGTTAAATGCTTTGGTTTTTTTTCCTTTTCAAAAATGGTTCATTAAGCTCAGAAACAGTATTTCTGAACTAAACCCAAGTTAATCCAAACCCCAGGTCTATCAATTTTATGCTTTTCCATGTAATTTTCTTATGAATTTGATAATAAACACCGCTGTTGAAAAATTTTCCGATGCCACGCAGTCGCACCTGAAATCTTCAATAATCATTTGTTTAAAGATTCTAAAATGCTGAAAACGGAAAAAAAAAATACAGCTAAAGTTTATACTGCGTAACGGTTATTCAAAACACCGATCGCGGACGAAGAAAGACATATCGATCTAGCGGTAGCTCAG
>JBCIKM010032730.1:0-16055 GCA_039654465.1 Melibe viridis
CTCTCTCTCTCTCTCTCTCTCTCTCTCTCTCTCTCTCTCTCTCTCTCTCTCTCTCTCTCTCTCTTCCCCCCCCCCTCCTATTTTTCATGTTCTTATTTAAACATCTCTGTGATATTGATATAGATAGGGTCATTTTATTTGCTACACATGCTTGTTTGTGTGTAAAATGTCATTTTATTGGCAATACAGATGACTGGCTTGCATTGATATTTAAGCACCACAGCCTTGTTTTTGGGTCATGATTCTTTTGTTGCCGAGAAGTTCAGTCAATTTTTTAATTGGTCAAGTACATGTCTGTTGTAAGTTAATTTAAACTTTAAGCAAACAAACAAAAATGTGAGATTATTGTAATTTGTTCATTTTTCTTTCTTCATCTTGTTTGTTAATGCAGAATCCATGGAGAGTCAGCGCCCATCCAGCAAACACTCTAAGCCCAAATCACAAGTTGACCCAGATAGTCTTGACCCCAAGTTTGCTACTTGGCTTCCCCCTGCCGGTATATTTGGTTTATTCTCGCACAATAGAAAAAATATTTTACCCATCTAAACTAACTTGACCTCAATATTACCATATAAAAACTTATCAGTAGACTCTATATAGATCCCTACAACCTTTTTCTAAGATCTGATAGCTACTCTTACAAGGTTTACATTACCGTAAAGCGAGGTTACTTGGGCCACTTTTCAACATAGGCTACTTTAAAAGATCTTTTCTTTTCTTTTGTGTCTCTGTGCATTTTTGGGGATATTCTGAATGCATTCGGAAGTAGAATATCCTATCAACGCTGTACTTTTTAATAAAACTAAGGTGGCCCAAGTGACCCTGCTATTGGAATTTTGTGGCCCCAGTAGGAATCGAACCTATGCCCTGTCTTAGTCTTTAAGTCCGACACAACACATAGCTGAGAGCAGGAAATATGCACTCTCAACAAAAATATTACTTTCCATGTAAACATCAAGAACAAAATTAGTGATAGGCCCACAGAGGTAGCAGGTTACTAAAGATATAACATGCAAGAAAACAGGTGGTCAAGGAAAGAAGCAGGCCAGATAACAGGTGATGAATGACTATGCCAAAGTCTATTTCAGGGATGACTATCATATAATATATTTGTGCCTGCTACTATCAATTACTCTCAAGAACTCCTTTGGTCATCAAATACCTTTTTGGAGGCAAAGCTGTGGGAACATTGTCGTGGTGGCAGAGATGGCTTTGCTTGCTAGATTATTGGTGGCCAGGTTCTATAACTCTTGTTGTGGTGTTTTATTTTCATTAATGGCATACTCATTCCCCCCTTCTCTTTCAATTACATATCAATTTCCATCACCAGCCTCCTTCTCAACTTTTTGATCAGTCTGAAATACTAAAATGGAGTATTTTCCTTAAATATTTTGGAATAAGGAGATATTTCGTCAGGAATGGAGGCTCTCCATATAACCAAGTTCCACTGTTCTATGCTTTATATAACACCAAAATGTTTTGAATTTAAGTTTATTGAAAGAGGAGGCACATTATGGAAAATATTTGTCATCCCGTCTTTATCTCCCTTGGCTGATATTTTAGTTGGTTGCATCATAGTGTATTACTGCAACTCTTTTCTTTCTTTTCTTTTCTTTTCTTTTCTTTTCTTTCTTCTTTTTCTCTATTAAAGCTTAGTTTTGTTTTTCTTTTCTTTTTCAGAGCAAACTGGTGATGGAAGAACAAGTTTGAATGATAAATTTGGATATTAGTTGTTAAGTTGTTAATTTTTTATGTATATAATATCTGCAATAAATATGTCATAAAGCTAACAAATCTAATGGTTTTCCTCTGTAATTTCTATGAAATGTCTTACTTTATTTTTTTATTTTATCTGAATGAATAATTTTTGCAAAGTTCATAAATCGGTTTAAAGCATGGTCAAGGTCACTACACAAAACCTGTTTTCTTTAATGGCAGATGTGTAGCACAAACATTTGAATGTAACCATTAAGCACAAACAGGGTTTTGTTGACCAATCGAAAGAGTATGAGGGTTGTGTATGTGCAATCTATAGTCTTAGGTAAGTGTCCCTGATGGGCCTACCTGTGTTTCTTTTCTTTTACTCTGAAGCTATTGTCTTACTTTTTCCCCTTTATAGTGTGTTCTGTTTTTGTTGTGTTCTTTGGTTTTCAGTGGTTGTCTTCTATTTCATGCCTTTTCGTGCACAACTCCAGTATCAAAAGTTAAATGTACACAAGTACACAAAATCAGTTTAAAGATCCTGGGTCTTCTTGGACCATAATGCTGTTATGGGTGATGGCCATTGGTTATTTTTGTAATGAGGGACATTTTTTAGTATAAATCACCTCTCTTCTGTTTGTGGTTTGATCTTTCCCCTGGGCTCCTCTATTACCCTTGCCTGTCGTAGGGCCTTAAAACCACTGATCAGCAAACAAACAAATTCTCAGGTAAGGAGTGATTACTACTAGCAATTACAGTGGGCACAGGATTCAATGGAATCTTTGAGACTGGGCTCTATTTGTTTTTCTAAATAAATTAGTTCTATTTATTTCAAAAATTCACTACAATTAAATCATAACTTTTATTTGAAATGAATTGGTGTTTCTGGTGTTTATAAAAAAAAAAAAAAAAAGCAACATATAAACCAGTGGATAATCTTCCGTATCCATGGATTCTCAAATCTCTGCCTTTTTCTTGTTTTCTGTGTAAGCTGTTTTTCACACATTTAATCATGAATTTTTTAGATATATAAAAGATACTTTTAACTTCATGTTCAAATTCTTGGATTGTGACTAGCTCAGTAACAGGGTCGTGTGCGGTTGGTGGGTGTCCCTGGTGGGCACTCCTACTTCTGTCTCTTATCTTTTACAATGAAGCTGTTGTCTTACTTTTTCCCAGTGTCCCTGGTGGGCACTTCTACTTCTGTTTCTCATCTTTTACACTGAAGCTATCGTCTTACTTTTTCCCCTTTTCTGTGATGTCCTGTTTTTGTTGTTTTGTTTGCGACTCAATCATATGGTCATCCCTTATTTCATGCCTTTTGGCGCATAGTACAGAGTTACAAGTTAAATGTGCGGGAGGTTAGTGGGTGTCCCAGGTGGGCACTTCTACTTCTGTTTCTTATCTTTTTCACTGAAACTATCGTCTTACCATTTCTCCTTTTCTGTGATGTCCTGTTTTTGTTGTATCGTTTTGTTTTTCAGTGGTCAACCCTTATTTCATGCTTTTTAGTGCATAACTGCAAGGTCACAAGTTAACGCACTAGGCACTTTTGTACACGAAGAGGGTTTAAAGATCCTGAGTCTTCCTATACCATAAGGCTGTTGTGGGTGATAGCCATGTTTTGAGATATTATTTTTTGTGTGTGTGTGCAAATCATCTCTATACTGTTTGTGGTTTGATCTGTTCCCTCTTTAAACACATTCTTTCATCTTACTTTCCCCCCTGGGCTCCTCCATGCGACCCTAATTTGTTATGGGGCTATAAAACCACCAATACACAAAAAAGTAAATGAAGAAAAGAGGAGCAGGCACTGGGAATAGATGAAAATTAATAGAAAATAGTATAGACTCAGTGCCGAGGTGAGTCAAAGCCATAGAGAGAAAGGAGAAGAAAATAAAAACAGGAAGACGTCGGAGGAGGGAATCGAACCTTCTGGTGGAATACTTTTTAAATCCAGAGCATTTTAAATTGAAAATTCTGAAGCTTGATATTTATTGAATCCCTTTCTCATCAATTTTTATGAATGTGATTTTAAAATAAAAATGCACTTTGCAAGTACTGAGGAAGAGTACAAGTTTGTACAATTTTAAAGTAGATAGTTCAAGATGCTGCTAATCAGTGTGATCGAGAATACTGCTCTTCTTGGTCTTAGCTTTTGAGTCTCTTGTCTATTTCAATTGGCGTTTTACGAAAAGACCCGATGGGAAAGTAAATGAACTTGGATGGCAAAAGTGTGCCTCCTTGTAATTTGTGATGGGGGCCAACTTGATCGTTGATGAACAATCTCCAATTTCTCTAACCCATGAAAGACTTGGAACGGGCTGTTGGTGGGTATCCCTGCACTTCTACTCCTGTTTATTTTCTTTGTCACTGAAGTTATTGTCTTATCCCCCCTTTTTTGTGTGCATATCCTGTTTTTGTTTTCTTGTTTGCAACTCGGTGGTTATCTCTTATTGTATGCCCTTTGGAACATAACTCCAGGGTCACAAGTCAAGCGTACTGAGCACTACTGTACACAAAGGGAGTTCAAACATCGAGGGTGTTCTTGGACCATATGCTGTCACGGGTGTTGGCCATTGTTTTGTTGTTTTTTCTTTTGTTTGTTTGTTTTTTAGTTTGTGTTTTTTTATGTCTGAAGAGATGATAGTCATTGTCATTGTAAATCATTTCTTCCCGGTGTCAAAATATGTTTTGAGAGATTATATTTTTTAGTGTAAATAATCTCTCCTCTATTTGTGGTTTGAGCTGTTCTCTCTCACATTCACCTTGGCTCCTCTATGACCCTAGTGTGTTGTGAGGCCCTAAAACCACCACTAAACAAAAAAGCAGCTTTTCCCCCGGTGACATGGACTTTAGTAATATAATTCAATATACTTCACATCTTTGCCACCAAGGAGTGACAACCGACAAGAAAATGACCCTGCCTTTTTTGTTGCTGTTATCTTTTGGGTTTTGTTTGTTTGTTTTTATTGTTTTTTCGGTCATTACTGAGGTCTTGACTCCATTTAGATAATATACATGTGAAAAGATCCAGCCTTATTTTGTCCACATATTCCCCTTCCCCTTCACCATACTGTGGGATGTATGAAAAGACATTGTATGTCGGTCCCTCCTCCAGGGTTGCATATTTTCAGTTATTTCATTGAATTATATATATATATATATATATATATATATATATATATTGAAATCTCTCTTTTGGCACGTGTTGCATGTTAAAAGTACGCACAGTCGATATTACTTCGTGTTTTGGTGACCGTTTTGTTTGGTTGGACCCTTTGCGAGTTGTTTAGTTGTGTGTGTGTGTGTGTGTGTGTGAGTGTGTGTGTGTGTGTGTGTATGAAGTTTCGACTTTTAAATGATTAAAACTATCAAAGCTCAAGCCCCCTGAATGAGAGTTCGAAATGAGATTAATGTCTCTGGATCAATATTAACAAATGGAAAATTAAATAAGCGAGTTACTTTTAGAGCGTTGAATTGCAAATATTGCTCCGCTAGTTGAAATTGAGGGATTACTCTATTTTAAACAAGATTTTACAATCTTTATTTAATTAGTTTTTGCTACTAATTCAAAGATTTACTGATTAGATAATAATTTTTGTTTCATCTGATTCTTTTTTCTAAGATCTATGTTTCTCTGTTTCTATGGATGCGGATATGTTTAATATGTACGTAAATCGCCTAACTCGTTTTCAAGATGGAGGAACAGATACAATCCGAGAATGCTGGCGAGGGTGACAGCAATAAAATTCAAACGGAGTCCGTCGGTGAAGGAAAGCCGCAAACACCAACACTCACCACTGAAGGGACTGAACTAACGAATGGAGAAGGTACCTTGGGTGGCGAGGGAGAGGACAATATCGGCGATGGAGAAAATTTAACGGAAGATGCAGAGGCGTTGAAGGAAGAACTGGATACAATAACAGTTGTCCTGCCAGAACCTGAAGTTGTGTGAGTAATCCATATCTCTAGAGTGATATATTTCCACCATATAAAATACACATTTAATTTATTACCGATTCATTACACACATGCTACATTTTAGTGAATGCTAATGAATCTTTTAACAAAACAAAACAAACATCAATTTGTATCGAAGTTACAAAAATCTCCAGTTTTTGCTTTCATCTTTCAGGCAACAACCAGTGGAAGTCTTTGATCCAGCAGAGTTTCCTTCCTCATACAAAGACAATTTGCCAAAGGAACTTATGGTCTTGCAGTATGCTGATAATTTCAGAAGACAGTATGTGCATCTTTACAGGGACCGCAAGCCTTTGTTTCTCAATCCTGTAAATGAATGTGGAGTTGAGGTAATAATAGATATGAAAATATAACGTATTGATGAGAAAAAAAATGTTAACCCATCCAACAGATAGTAGGAAATGCAGCCTTTTGGTAAACATTTGGATAGCAGCTTTGAAAGATTATGAAATAAGCATTGTTTTAACAGTATATGAAGGTCACGTTTTCTGTAGTCCATATCATGAGAGAAGTAAATGTTTGTATCCATGAATGCTTTATTTGGACAGTATTTTTGCACCATTACCCTATCTTCTTGACTTAAATTCATCTTATCAAAATACTTTTCTCCTTAACTTTATTGCCTTATCGCTAATAAAAACACAAAATTGTGACATTTGTTAAGTTGTGCTTTTAAGATTCTTAAAATTATCCTTGTCAAAAGTTTTAACAAAATACCTATTTTGTATCATGTAAAACAATTATTTATTCCAAAGAGGTCCGAGGGAGCAAAAATAGATTCTCAAACTGGACAAGATTGTCTCATTGACTTTACAAAATTTGAAAACAATCTGTCCAGAGTAGCAAAATGTTGTTAAGAAACACTTTTTATGTTCTCTTAAAATTAACCATTATAAATTGTTGTTCACTGCATCCTTTAAAAATCAGTTTTAAGAACTAAAGCTTATCTTGATTTACAGAAATTTGTGTGTACAACCATTCGACCATGCCAGCTACCGTTCAAGGAATTGTACAGTTGGGAAGGATCAGCTGAATTTGTTGCTGATTACCTCAACTTTGATACACTTGATCCTCCATACGAACTTGTAGGTGTCATTTTCGACTATGTTTATTCATGCTGTGAAATGACAATGATTATCATGTTAGATAATAATGCCAAAATAGAATGCCTCTTCCAATTTTCTGTGCAATAATTTATTCAGTACTAGCAGAAAAGGCACACAGCATAGATTCCTATAATTATTAGGGTTTGCTGTCTTGATCCCTTGGGAGAGGAACAAGCCAAAATGAGGAGAATAAGAAAAAGAAGATTATGAAATAGATATAAACTGTCAATGACTTTTTTATCACTTTGATTCTTTGCCTTCTAGTGAAAGTTTTTTTGTTTTGTTATCCTTATCACTTCATACCACCTTATCAGTGTCGGTACCCAGCTCCAAGGAGTGGGAAAAACTCTAGATCACAAGAAATGAAGACAGGCAGATGATCAGTCCACTATGCCTAATCTTGCGTGGCATAATGAGCAATACATATGGGATATTACCCAATCTTAAGCCAAACAATAGTTGCTGTTGCCTTGGTAGTATCTGCTCATAGAGGGAGACCAATAAGCCAATTTACCACAGGGTGTGTGAAAGTTCCTTAAATAAACCTTGAAATGCAAATTTACATTTCTAGTTTAATGTTTTGACAGACAGTATAACTTTTATGGGAGCAATAATATATTTTTTTTCCATGTTTAAATACTTGTTCTATTATTTTGAAATCTTTTCTTATTTCAGCCAACTCGGCTGCTTTCACCAGCAACAGTTCTCAAAAGACAGAAGGGAAATTGTTTTGAATATAGTACCCTCCTCTGTTCCTTATTGATTGCTGCTGGTTATGATGCTTATGTAGTTAGTGGCTATGCAACAAGAGAAGCATGCCTTGCCGATGAGTCAAGAGAAATTTGCCCACTATTGAAAAAGAAAGAAGAGGTAGGTAAAGTCACTTTTAAGTCAAATTTTGTTTGTGCATTGCTTTCATCATTCTTTAGCTAAACATTGAAAAATTAATTTTCCTTCTTCCTTTTGAGACTCTCTCAATATTACTGTATTACAGGAAAAGCAAGAAGAGAAGAAAAAACAGATAAAAAAGTACACAGTGAAGCCGCCAAAAGATCTAAGGAGCAAATTTGAATTAAAAATGGATGCAAGGAGACAAGCAGAGCTGAAAGCTGAGGAGGACAAAAGAAAGTCAGAAGAAGAGCAAAGGATTGCTGTGAGTTATACATTAGAATTTGTTTTATTACATAAAAAAAGAATAAAAAATTAATGTTTAAAAAAAGTACAAATAATTGAATGACTAGGCTCTGTATTGCTGATGTAATTCATTTGTTTATGTTTTCTTAAATGTTTTTATTCCTCGTTCATTTTGAACAATGTAATTTTCCCAGGAGCTGGAAAAACCTCCACCTGATCCTTTACATGGTCTAAGGATTCATTCATGGGTCCTTGTGTTATCTGGGAAAAGGGAAGTTCCTGAAAGTTTTTTCATCGAGCCTTTTACTGGGTTGTCCCACTCAACTGGGAGTGAGGCTTATCTTGGAATTGAATCTGTATGGAACCACATGAACTACTGGGTCTGCATGCAAGATTGCTCTGAGGGTGTTCATGTGAGTGCAAATGAATATTTAAAAGAAAATTATTTTAAAAAATTATTCATGTCAATTTACTTTGCCCCCTATACTATGATTTCCACCACTTTCTGTTTAACTTGGCTGAAAGATTAAAGTGAAAATTGAATGGAATGATAGAACCAAATAGAAAGAGGCGTAGGAGATAGTAAGGATTTTAACATGAAGATGAAATGATATGTATTTTCAATTTGTTTTTATTTTGTTCAATTTTCATCCTTGTAAATATAAGGAGAGGAACAACTTTTGATTCTGACGAATGCCCCTTTTATATGATTTTTTCTATATTGCCATTCATCTCAGAAACTAAGTTATGATCTTGGAGACTGCACCATGTGGGAGTTTATGTTTCCAGGCATTGAGAAGCCACAGTTACTTATCCCCGAGGCAGAGGAAGACAACTTTGACAACTTTGATAACCTGGATGATGATGAGGTTAATTTTATCAACCTTTATTGTGTGTCATACATCAGCTGTCAGAGGTATAGGCTGTGCAGTCTATCTTGCAGTATAAGCAATGGGGACAAAATCTCATGAAGATATCTGTGAGATTGTAGTACCTAAGCTCACTTTTCTGTTTATATGGGTATTGTTAGTGTAACAAAGAGCCTTCGTTAAATTTTTGTGCAGAACAACAGCATTTGCCGGCTGAAATATTTTTGAATTAAAAAGGGCCAGTAGGAAGTAAAGAGATTTTTACTGTCTTTGTAGCCTAATTAATATAATATTACAAAAAAACATTGTCTATTCTCATTTCAAATATTATATTTTTAGAAATTTCACTGTTGATTGTCATTGTTATACATCTGTTTTGAATCATTATGTCACATCTTTCTCATTCTAAATGGGTGTCATGTTTCATGTCTTTATTGATTGCCTATAGGCACAATGTTAATTCCCTTTCTAAGAATTGGGTAAAATGATAGATACTTGACACATGTTTTTTTTAATCTGTTTAGGATAAAGAAGAGGAAGAGCAGCATTTGGATATGCCGCCATCATGGGTTGATCCACTGAAGCTCTCTCTAAAAGGTGAAATAAATAGTCATTCATAGTGACAAAAAGAAAGCTTGCTATTTAAAATATTGAACAAGAGTTTGACAAAAATAATCACAGAACTATGTTTTGCTTGTATCATCATTCTAATTTTTCAGAAGCAAACAAAACCCCTTTGAAATCTAATATGAATTCCCTTTTAGGGCATCTTCATAATCATTTGCATCCTATAGTGTTGTCCATCTGTCAAAACTTGTAAAGAAAACATAAATTTGCAAGATATATGAATTATGACATGCAATCTTCATTTTAAGCATAAGCATAAGAAGTTAAGGGCATTGTAGATGTTTAAATGACCTGTGGTAATTACTAAATGAGAAAAAAATATAATTCTAACATTATATATAACCAAGCATATTAAAGCTCAAATAAAGTTATTCATGTCCTGTGGTAAATCGGCTCATTGGTCTTCTCAATGAGCAGATACTACCATGGGCAACAGCAACTATTGTTTAGCTTAAGATCGAGTAATATTCCTTATGAAAAACTCATTACACATCGCAAGATTAGGCACAGTGGACTGATCATCTGCCTGTCTTCATTTCTTGTCATCCAGAGTTTAAGGGATAAGGATAACAAAACAAATAAAGTTATTCTCACTTACATATCATTGAAAATATTGGTGGGTTGGGGGAGGGGGCATCGGTGAAACATCACAAGGACATAATACCAAACAATCAATATCTATAAATTGTATACATAGTAGATAATTTATTACACAATCTTTTCACTATACTCCACAGACTTTGAAATGCGATGTCCTCAAGGGAAAAAAACAAAATTGTACAAAAAAGCCAAATTAGAAAAGTTTGCTCACTATTTAATGGATGATGGTTTGGCTTCAAGACTGTCAGTTTATGATGACAAAGAATGTAAGTAAAACCACAATGCATCCATTTGAGTAACCTACATTCATATCATTAGCATTCAATTTAAAAAAAAAAAAAATTCATCATGTAGCGTGATTTTTAAAATGCTTTTACATGTGCAATTAATTAGTCTGCTATATCCATCATGTATATGACAACCATTTTCTAAGACTAACTAATCATGTTTCCACCCAGATGAATTATCTCCTTGATGATCATAATATGGAGAATAGGTTTTCAGTTGTTTGTGGGAAAAAACAATATTGGCATATCGCCCAACTCTTCATTTGTGCAATTTGTGTGTAGTGGGAAATGGATGAAATTCAAGCTACTAAGTGTTTCAATTTTGCCTACTTCTTTTTTAGTTTCCCTTTTTCTTTTTTAGTGGTCCAAAGTCTGATAAAATAGTTGAACTCAAATGGCAAGAAAAGTTTATCTTTGAGTGACGTATGTTAAGCTATTAAAACTCACTGACAGGACAAACGCTTATCATCATGTGTTTGTTGGCTATGATGAGATGCCCATATGTTTCATAGAAGCTTAAAAAGAGGGAATGGGAGATGCTTAAATGGGGACCTGCACATATAGTATCTTTGTGAGGGATAAACAAAAACAAATCTTTTCATAGATTGAATTTCTGTATAATTTATGACATTGAAAATTATTTAGGTAAGAGTGAGATGGAGTAATTCTTTAGATTTATTTTAAGCATAGAGAATGTGAGTATGGTTTTTGCATAATTTTATTTGTTTTTTATCTAGTGACAGACTTGATCATGGTAAAGGAATATTATGAACATCGATCAGACAAACTTATGCTGAAAGTTCATAACCACAGGACAGGCTTGGTAACAGAGCACTTCTTGCCTGGTCGACCAAAATGTGTGAAAGGTAAGTGATGGGGCATAATGTTTAGTGCATTGGTTGTCTTAATTTACAGAAACATATTCTCTCTCTATGTTGTATTTGTGTAGAGTTAAGGAAGGGTATTAAAACTTTTCTCTTGTATTGTTGAAAGATATCTCTTAACATATTATATTGTGAGTGTTTTCCTTTTTTTGTAGATCTAAAGTAGAGGCTGCTGGAAGCTGGGTTGTCATCGACTGTAAAATACCATGGTAAGAGTATGAATGTATCCATAAGGACAACTTGTTCCTTATTCCTTACGGAAGCTTACATACTCCTACCATGGTATTTACATTTTTTTCATAAAAAAAACATGAGCATGGCTTTACAGTAAATCTCCCCTGTTACAGAGAGATTTTCCAGAGTTGTTTTACAGTCCTTCATTGGGGACATCTGATTAAAATAGACCTACCATCCAATAAGTCCCAATTCTTTTTTTTTTTTTTTTTTTTTTTTTACTGCAACCTACCAGAACATAGCTTCAAAGCCAGTGCTCCAGGTGCAGAGAACGACCGCACCATGTTGTTTTATGATGAGGCCAGAGTGGATGGGCTGGTCAAGCGAATTGAGACACCCCTCACCATGACAGAACACTACAAAAACAGGGATGATTTCCAGTACTACAAGCACATAGATTTTGGAAAGAGAACAAAGAAATTTGGACCTCAGGATGAAGCTGTGACAAACAATCCAAGACCCATTGTTGTAAGTCATGCTGAAAATTTCTACAGTATTCTTGTTTGTCACCAAGATATCTCATAAACCATTATGGCAACCTATACATAGTATGCTAATATGGAAAATTACCTAGATAAAACCGTTAGTCAATGCTAATTGATTATAAAGTATATGCTCCTCAAGGTAGAGCTCTTTGACACCTCCTCCCCCACCCAAATATAGATAATAGATCAGGCTGGTCACGTGGCTGAGTGGGAGACACAGTCTTGATGCAATACCTTAATCAGAATATTCTGTGAGAGGGAAAGCATTGGGGATGAAGCTTTCATCAGCCAAGTGTCCTTTAAAAATGGTCCTCTTAGTTTTAGTCTTAGGATGGTCTATGGTATGTTGGTGAATTTATGAATAGAAAATCCTGTTTCCTGGGAAAACCTTGCTCTTTGGCAAATTGTGTGCTTTGGCGCTGTATTCTTAGGCAGCACCCTATGCACAACTCATCATAACATGCAGAACGACAAGAACAAAAAAGTTTATGACTAATACTGTAGAAAAAACAGGCAAGGGGTAGAGTTTAAACTTTATTTAAAAGATAAATACATGTATTCTGTCTTTCTCTCTCTTTTTTGTAACAGAAAATGATTCAAAAGTTTGAAAGGAATCCTATAAAACCAGCCAATCTTGATATCAAAGAACTTATTTTTCTGGTATCTGAGGATAAGATACAGTTAACTTACCATACAGAAAGCTCTCATATTGCATCTTCAACAAGAGACTATTTGAAACCGGCAAACTGGGATGAGAAGGGAGCCATCCTTGCCTGGGCTCCAGACATGCATTCAACTTTTCAGGTATCGAAGTGTCAGAATAAATTTTCTTTAAAACTTTGATTATGTTGTGGTTTTGATAAGTTGAGATATTTGACTATAAATATCCTTAATTTTGGAATTGAGATTAGTATCACATGTGTCAGATGAATGATGATTTTCAATTAAATTAGAAGAATTTTATTTCTTAACAGTAAAGATAAGATAGAATTTTTTGATACAGCCCAAAGAACAGCTTAAAAAACCCTTTTTTTTCTTTCAATGCTTTCTCTTGCACTCCTTTTTTCATGTTTTAAGCCCTTTCTGACTGGATCTACACAAGTTAGCTCTCACAGGAGCAGAGTTGCCATCTTCTGACCCATAAAAAGGAACACTAAAAACGAATTTCTCCATAATTCAGTGTTAAACTATTAATGCATTTTTGGGTCAAAGAAACCCTCCCCTATCAAATGACTAGTGTCAAATGCCTTTCAAATATTTTGACTGCTGGTTGCGTCTAAAATTTCTGACTCATATCTAGTGGCTCAAATTTTTAAAAAAGGACATGTTCATTGGTACTATTATTTAGATTTGTATAAAAGATACATTTTCATCACAAATTAAGCATTTCGCTGGTTGTATTCTAAAAATATGGTGTCAACATTTGGTAGAAATTCTAAAAAATTATGTGCATGCTTAGAAATAGCCAAATAAATATTACACTGCACTACCATGATACAAGAATACTCATCTCTGGGCAATTCAACATTGCACAGATTTGTGAGAATACTTGTCACAGGTCAGAAAATAGTTGAAAATATTAAATAGAGGAATCTCTCCCTTCTTTTGAAAAAATATTTCAGGTCGACCCAAATGAAGACCAAAGTAAACAAGTAGAGTTGTATCAAAACCTACTTGAGCTTCTTAAGTTTGAGGAAACTTGCAGAGAAGGCGTGAGAGAATCAGAGGAGGAGGTACTATAAGCCTTTTGTTTATCAACATGGAAAATCTTGCATTCTAGAGTGTGCTTTTGCAATTTTAAGGCTGGCAATGGCAATTAAGAATTAACAGGGTGGTGAACAAAAGATGATACTTCTATAATTTTCTTCATCACTTTCAAATTTTCATCTTATTGGTGGGAGACAACCAAGACTTATTTATGGCACTTTGTGTGTAACATTTATATCAAAACTATGAAAAACAAGTTAAAGCCATGCTTGGAAATGCATCCTGATGGGTAGAGCAATCTAGGTTGGTATCAAAAATTTTTGAAAGTTGGTAGGGGTCTTGAAAATGTTGGCAGGCACAAATTTAGATTATGAGCTTTACTAAGTTGTAATAGGAAAGACCATATTTTATATCTCTCATAAAAATTGTAACCATTTGGTAATAAATGGAACAGTCAAAAGCTTTTATTTATTTTTAGTCCTGGAGTAATTTTTGGCCATTGGCAGACCAATTTTTCAACTTGCGATGATGTAGTATAGAATGGTTTATAATCTGTGTGTATTTTACATCTCTTACAGGTGAAAGAGATCATCCATGATCGCCAGAAGGAAGAGGTTGCTTCAGAATTAGATATATCAGTTTATGATACAGAACGAAATGAGAAAGCCAAGAAACACAGAAAGGAATTGGTAAGTTTACTATGCCTGTTTGTCCAAAGAAAATCTTTTGAAAATATTTACTTTTGTTTCATGAGCATTATTCATTCCTAACCTGTAAGTTCTTACAATTAACACACTAATATTTACATAGATACTTATACTCATTGACATTCAACAAACCCACTCAGAAAAAGACCCAAGATTTCTTTGTCATCTCTCATTTTCTGTCACATAATTTGTCTTTAAATTAATTTCTATACCACTAGAATCTTTGATTACATTTCTCTGTCTGTTTCTTCAATTTCAGGAAAGACAACAATTGGAGGAGAAAATGAGGAAACAAGAAATGGAGATTGACTACCTTGCACCGTTTTTGGCCGAAATGGGAGATCCTGAGAAAATTAGCCGGGAACAAGCTATCAAACTCAAAGATGATTGTTTGGATGATTTGAAACACAGACTGATTGATAAAGCTAATCTTATCCAGTCAAGATTTGAAAAAGTATGAGACTAAAATTGATAAGCTATAATTATGGATAGTTTCAAACACAGTTTCAGTGTTTCCTCTTAACTGGCTTCTCATCAATCTCTCTCTTAGGGCAACTGCTCTTTGCTTGGTACTTTGTGTCTTTTTTCTACCAAAATTTGTGCATCTGATTCCAACTCAAATCTCCCCCTCCTCCTTTTCCTCCTGCAGAAAAATGCCTGCTTTGAAGAATGTGATCCTACAATGGCTTTAACGAATTGCATTTGGTATTGACTCCATGAAACAATTAAAATCAAGATGTTGTTTACACAAGAGTCTGCCTACTAGTTAGTGTGCATTTTGAGATCTTTGGTGGCTGGTGGGGAACGTACGTGAAGTGATAAAGGTACCTATGTAAAAGAAAATTGTTACAGCTGAGCAGTATTGAAAATGTTGACCTCTCTAATCTGGGGAAAATACCTTTCTTATCTGGGGGAAGTGGACTCACACTGACTTATTTTTCTTTGCTCCTGGCAAACCATAGGGCCTCAATAGCATGTGTCCATCTTCTTCTATCCCTGGTGTAGACATTTGCCCCTCTCCATACAATCCATGAGATGCACAATTCTTGATGCAGGCTTCTTCTTCTTTTCTGCTTCAGGCGGCCTCTCTCCCTCAAGGGCCTGCTTTGTTATGTTGCATTGTTCTTTCCACAGAATGTTGGAGATCCATAGCCATTTTCTTCTGACCTATACATCCACTGGTTGTTCTTTGTCTTTGGTTAAAGTTGACAATTGTGGTATAAAAAGCATTTTATGATTAGTTTTCGATCTTCTTGGTGATAAGGACTAATTATTCCAATAACTCTTACAAATGGCAAAGTTTGCAGTTTAATTTTGAATTATTCTATTCAGTTTGTCCAAAATGGTAAGAACAGAGTATTTAAAGTTGATCATATTATTCTTCAATCCTTTCAAAATCAAGAGTATATCTAAACCTAATAATATCTCAGTGGAAAATAGCAATTGTGAAAATGACTGGAAAATAGAGTTTGGAAATACAACCACATAGCATAACTGCCTTTCATCTTTCCTTCTCGTACTGGATTATTTAACTAGAAGAAGTTATCATCGTTTTCCTGTTCTGTTGATAATGTAGGAAACCCAGGAGTTACAGAAGAAGCAGGCTTGGTACCAACAGAACCAGGTTTCTATGTCAAAAGATGATGAAGAGGAATAGCATAACTGCCTTTCATCTTTCCTTCTCGTACTGGATTATTTAACTAGAAGAAGTTATCATCGTTTTCCTGTTC
>JBCIKM010032841.1:0-14085 GCA_039654465.1 Melibe viridis
TGTGTGTGTGTGTGTGTGTGTGTGTGTGTGTGTGTGTGTGTGTGTGTGTGTGTGTGTGTGTGTGTGTGTTACATTGAGGAGTGTGTCTGTGTGTATGCGGGAGGGTGGGTGTTTGAAAAAGCATATAATGTGTGTCTAATGTAGTCTGATCCTGCATTAGGGGGCCTCTACATACCGATGAAGAAGAAGATCAATCTTGTAACAATCAGATAATACCCGATAAGATCAGATAAGATACGCGGGCGGTTGGTGGGAGTCGGGTGGTGGGCTCTTCTACTTCTCTTTCTTTTTTTAAACTCTGAGGCTATCGTCTTACTCGCCCCCCCCCCTCCTTTTTCTTTTGCTTCCTATTTTTGTTGTCTTGTTCTGTCTCATCAGCGGTCCTCCCCAATGCCACCATGCCTTGTGGTAAATGCCTCAAGGGTCACAACTTAATCGGTCTGAGTTCTTTTGAACACAAAGAGGGTTAAAAGATCCTGGGTCTTCCTGGACCATTATTTTGTCAAGGGTGTTCGCCTTTTTTTTTTTGTCAGGAGAAACGATATTTAATAAAAAAAAATAAATATAAGTCATCTCTCTACTGTTCGTTGTTTGTTGATCTGTTCTCTCATGAACAAATTCTATCATCTTACTTTCCTCTGGGCTCCTTTGATACTCATGTGTCGTGGGGCCCTAAAACCACCAATAAACAAATACGACAAGATCAGATAAGACAAGACAAGACAAGGCAAGATAAGATAAGATAATATAAGATGAGATAAGATAAAATTATTTAAGATAAGATTTGATAAGAGAAGATAAGATGAGATGAGTACTTATTTGACCAAAATTGACACACTGTTTCGGTGAACACAGTATCAGATAAAGGCATGATAATATTGCAATTCATTTTTCATAGCTCTACTTCTCTTTCAACTTCTCCTTTTATCTGTCAACCTGTGCACCAAAGGAAAGAAAAGAAAAAAAAAAAGAAAAAGAAAGAAAATGATGATTGTCATTCATTTCCGCCGTCAAAGACTACCAGCTTCTTTATTCTTCATAACTTTGTCCTTATGAATTAAACACGACATAACAAAAAAAAAAGAAAATTAATTCTTATGGCTCTATTGTTCCTTTAATTTACAACGAAAAATTTCAGATAATGTGAAAACGCTCCTCCTGTAATGGTATGCCAAGTAGGCAGGGACTGTTTTGTCTTATCGGCTCTTTGTTCTTTACAAAAGTCGAAAGAGAATTTAATGAATAATGACAATATTAAAAAAAACCAAAACAAATGCCTTTTTTGCGTCTTGCTTGTTGTTGTTTTTTTTTCTTTCTTTTTCTTTTTGTTGACATGGAATCTTTTCCATAACTTTATCAGTGTAAAGGATGTTGAGGAAAAATCAGGCATTGTCTAATGAGAAAACTCATATTATAGCTTTGGACTACAACACGATGATGAATCATTTGGTCTCCTACATGTGTTGGCTATGGAAAAGTTGAAATGAATAAACTGCTGTGAAAGAATTCGGCGAAATAGACATTGACGACGCATTAACCTGTGGACGAAGGATTTCATGACCCCTAAATACAAAATATTGACATTTAACCTTTCAATAATGGCCGCTCCCATGGCGAGGGTTTTTCAAGGAAAGTTTCAAGCTATTGCTCGGCATTTGGGAAGGTTTTGCAGACATTATGGAAGCACAAATATTCGAAATATTCTTAAAGAAAAGCAAACTGGCCAGAGTACTCAGTTGAAGGTACGCAGCCATTTGTAATTGTGAACCTTTGTAATAACTGACATTTTCATCAACCTTTAATTGTAAATGTTTATGTTACGAGCTGTCCTTATTCACAGCACTCGTTTGTGATGTTAGAAAATTCATCACTACAACTACAGGATAATTTACAACACATATGAGGCAGAAAGTGAACATATATCAATAAATAGTGTTTTGTCACAAAATACAAGTGAAAATATTAGTTCGAAGCTTTTAAAGTACTTTTATTCTACAGTAATGGGTTGGTCAGTTGTTGATGGTGTTCTCAATTTTTTTAACTAAGGATGAGAGGGAAGAGGGTGCTGTGAATAACGACTGTCAACAATGTTTCATCCTTGTGTGGTTCCCAGCTTCGCCAACAGCTCATGTAAGAAAAATTGTGAGGAATTGCAGATCTGTCGGCCAACCTTTGAATGGTGGTGACGTTATGATTTTATTGCAGAACTAGCTTTCTAGAAAACAGGGACTTATATGGTAGTGTCAATTGACATTATGTTACATTGTGTCAATTGATACAGAGTGAATCTGTCTGGAGTCTGATAGACCTAGCTAGCAGCTGTACCATCTTGGACATTATGCCTGCCATAAATTAAAAAATAATATCCAAAATAGAATTAATTTCCAGTAATTCTGCAGCGTGTAATTTTGACTTGGCGTTTATTTCTTAATAAAGTTAGTTTCAGAGGACCGTCATCAGAGACTTAATTTTTTTTTTTTTTTTTTGAGATTGAGTAACACAACAAACTACTTATTAGGCCTAGCCTTCTGTTAAATGTTTTGTGCTTAAAACAGAAGGAGGGAACTAAAACTATTTGCATTGTTTTTCTTCCATCGCCACTGGGGTAAGATTACGGCTTGCTCATTGGAATACGATCACATATCAGAATGGACAAGGGGAGTTGGAGAGGTAGAATAGATGAAAACAATTAAAGAGAAGAGAGAGGTGGGGATGAGGTGAAGATGGAAGATGAAAAAGAGATACAGGGGAAAGAAAAGAAAATAATCCATCTCTCTTCCTTACTCTCTCTTATTATTTCTCTCCTCTTCTTATTTTTTCTCTAGTGATGAGACCAGACAATGCGGTGTTTAGTGTGTTATTTTCTTTGTTCTTGTGTAAAAAACCCTGCAAAAAAACGCCTGCACCATTGCTCATCACAGCACAAATGTTCTGGCAGGTGAATACAAATTAATCATGGTTGGGCTGAAAATTGTGCAGTTAGGGTAATAGTCTACTCCCGCTGCTAGTGCATTGTTGCTGAAGTTGTAAGCAAGAGGAATATGTTTTCTCTCCTCATTTGATGTGCGTTCAACTGCTCTGTATTTTCGTAATTAGAGAAAATAATTAAAGAATGGGTTAGATGTGTTTTAAAAAATTCACATTTTGAACAATGTTTCTTTCAGGCGTGGGTTAAAACAGTTCAGAAACACAAAGGGACGACGTTTCTTCAGCTGATTGATGGATCAGGGCCCAATCACTTACAGGTGGTCTTGCCTAAATCAACTAACAATGACAGGATTCTGGGGATCACCTTTGGCTGCAGTGTGCGTGTAGAAGGTGTTATTGTGGAAAGCCCTGCCAAGGGCCAAGACATAGAAATGCTGTCATCAAACGTAGAAATTATCGGCACTTGTGATACTGCAGTAAGTGGAAAAGACTTTTATTTTTTGTTTCAAGTGTTATTAACATATAAACCCCACCAGAATCCCAAAACTTTTTCCTATTAAGCTGACATTGACAGTAATCTCAACACTCATCCCGTCAATCGTTGGTGTTGCAAGCAAACCACTTTACTTGGAGACAAAATTCTGAAGTAATGGCGGGGAACAGACATCTTGAATCAAAGATTCTGAAAATAATTGCATGATTACGGTGTCGAGAGGACAAGATGAAGCCATAGAGGAAGATAAATGAATAAAGGCCCCTCGTACTTGCAACAGTTCATGCCTCAACGGGGCCACTGTGTGATCAACGAATGGTGGTCAAAAAGAGCTGAAAAACACACCCCAAAATGCCTCCTCTACCCTGGGATATTTTGATATTCCATTTCTTTGCTGGTGGTTTTTTTTCAAACCAATATTTTGACATATTCTTTAGACCACCCTGAGAGAGTTTCCTGGCAATTTTGAGCAAAATCCATAGCAGTCAATATTTTGCTGAAATTTAATGGACTTAGCATCATCAAAAAATAGCAAATTTTGTTAAAAATGAAAAAAAAAAAACTTGCTTTCTGGCCTTTTCTATTCTTTGATTCTCCTAGAGTATCAATAACAACATTTCTTGCCTAGAGAGGACCACTGTGACCAGTGATTTGGAGGACAAGAAGTCATGTTAACTTTTTCACTTTTGTATCCATACCTGGCAAACTAGAGCTCCAGGCTTTAGAATAATTTCACTGTGCAGTTATGAAATCTGTCGATTTTATATCTTCTGTTAACAAACCTGCCAAAAACCATTCTGTTTTTAACCTGTTATAATATTGGAATTATTTAAAATTATTGTTAGAAAAATTTTTGTATCTTTGATATCTTTTATTTTGTGCGTTTTTTCAAAAAACTTTTTTTTCTTTCTTAACAGGAGTTTCCGTTCACTGCCATGCATTGGCAGTCACCGCAGTACTCAAGAGATTATCAACAACTGAGACCAAAGACGGAACTGTTCAGTTCATTACTACGAATACGTAATGAAGCGTCTATGGCTGTTCATAAGTATTTCCAGGTGCCTGTTCATTGTTTGTACGGACCTCGTTATAATTTGAAATCACTAATTACGAACCTATGTTGATGTAAGTAATAAAAAGAGAATAGTGATACAAAAGATTATTGGTGCCATTTTCAAACAGGGTCGTATGTTCCTATTTTGGATTAGAAACATACAACCTTGTTTGAAAACGGCCCTAATATAAAATATAAATTAAAAAAAAATTGCCTCTCCAGCCTTGGTGTTAAAGACTAACACTAACACCTTGCCAGTTGAACTGCCTTGCTGCCCAGTCATGAATAAACAAAATAATAATGATCCCATGATAAAATCCACATTTACCTTGTCAAAAAGTTTTGAGTGTGAGAAAATGGCTGGATGATGTTTGACAGTAGAATGAAATTTACCTGTTAACTGAATGTTACAAAGTGAAAATGAAGTAATTGATTTTGTGTTTAGATTATTATGCAAGGCTGGCAGTGGCTCCCTGTGTAAACACAACCTTGATTTCAAATAAAGACTCTAAATTTTTGAATTAAGGTTTCAATTAATATTATGTTCAGAAAGGCTTTACATTTTCTGAAGTTGTTCTGTCATGTGCAATGAAATCACTTTCCCTCTCCGCTGTCTGATGTTAAACCACTGGCCAGGGATGTGGTGTTGTGGAGCGCTAAGAGCATGGTGATGATTGCGCATGTGGCTTTAAAATCTCATATATATTATATATTATTATGTGGTGCACTTCACCACACTAACCCCATCATATCAGAGATGGATGTAAAGCCAGGAGGTCCCCCTTGTCGTAGACATAGTTATCTCTGTCGGAAAAAATTGCAACACTCCAAACAGTCCACCTGCATCCTCATTTAATTGTATTCCATGTTGGTGATCTGCCAGGAGTGTGGTATTGTAGATTGCTGAGAGCACGGGGATGACCGTGGACAAGGGCCATAAAGTCAGGGATAGGGATTCTGCTGATTTTTCAGCATTTGCAGATTTTTTTACAAACAGCAGATTCAGTTTAATTGTTTGTCTTGAAGAGTTTTTATGTTTAAAAACCTTATTATGGATGGTTTTAGTCATAGTTTGCTTATTTTTTGGCCCAGTTTCTCCCCCATCCCTGATGAATGCTGTCGGATTTACGTTTTACTCTACTAAGCTAAAAATGAGGAGGACTTCTATCTTCTTGTTGCCATAGAATGCTTACTTGTGATATAAATAAGCTGCTGTATTCATTTGATTTTTGCTTTTGGTTTTTCCTCATTTTCTCCCCTAGAAAGACAACTATGTGTTTATCCACACACCCATCCTCACTTCCAGCGACTGCGAGGGAGCTTGTGAAGTTTTTCAAGTTGAGGTAGCAAAAGACTGAGACGAATTCCCTTTACCTTCCTGTATCAGGAAACACCTTGTATTAGTTTTTGATAAGAAAAAAACCCCCCATAAAATGATTGTTGGTTTTGGCAACTGTAAGCCCTGGGCTGAGAATACATTATTGATATAGGATAATATAAAAGTTTGACATCAGGTATCGTTTGTGTGGTCACCTAGAATTTGAAAGACAACTGATTGACTTATTAAACTTTTTATTGAAAAACATAATGTAATTCTTGTTATTATCCTTTTATCTCATTAGTTTTTACAAATGTCTCCTCTTCATCCACCCCAGCCCCTGACGTCTTTCCCTGAGGTAGAGGGTGAATGGGAGCCAGACTTTACTGCTTCATCTACTGCCGTGGATGCGACCGAGGAGAGTAATGGCAGCAATGGCGATAGGCAACGGCAGCCTCATTTCTTCAGGAAACCTTCCTACCTCACCGTGTCAGGCCAGTTACATCTGGAAGTCATGACGGGGTAAATGCTGCGGTGTTTGTAGGTTTCAGGCACGCTCTAGAAATAGGATTTGGTTTGGATTTTATTCAGACATGAAAATCATCAGACATTTCTTGAGTTTCAGACTATCCTGAAAAAATATTTTCAATCAATATTTCTTGTTAATCTCCTTGATATCAGTACATTAGAAGAAAAGTTCAAATAATTTGGTTCTCCAGCATTTTCAGGTTTGTTAAATACTGTATGATAGAAAACTGTCACAACTATTCATAAAAAAAACAGCTTTAAAGCATTAGGCAAAAGCAGTTTGAATATTACTGATAACTATCTGCTGTAAAATCACTGAGGCAGAGTTTTCACACACGGCTCACACAGCATAAGAGCACTGGGTACACAGCCCACCTCTCACCACTAGACAAACCAAACTCAACACAATGGTTTAGAGAAGCACATGGCACAGCCACAATGAAAAGCCATGTACCTTAAATTGCAGCATTGCTCTTATTTTATTTTGGTGCCGTGTGCTTTATGCTGCCTACGGAGAGTATAATAATCATCACAATGAGAGAGTGGTAGCAAGCCTGTAAGGACAAAAAACGTGACAAAGACAGTGACAACTGGATCAAAGGTCTTCGTCAGCCACAGTACATTTAACAAAGAGAAGGACGATCGCATAATTTATCAAGAAAAGAGTGCTTGGTAAATGGAGGAGGAAGAGCCCAGTAAAGGCAAAAAACGTGACAAAGACAGCGACGTTTCAACCAAATATCTTCATCAATCTAATTATTGTATCTACGGAGAGTATACTGTTTAAGGCACAGCAAATTTAATAAGAATTAATATTATTTTTAAAAAGTCTGAAATTTTTCCCTTCTTCATGTATATACAAATATCTTTCAAAGATTACATAATATAGTATACTTATATTTTGTAATTGGCACATTATTTGTTTTCTGTATAACTAAAAGCAAGATTCTGTCTGTCTGTTTGTCTGTCTGTGCGCTATGCGTTTCCAAAAGGCACCATGAATTCGGAACAATGAAGAAAAAAAGTCTACAAAGAAAACGACACACAGTACATGGACAGTTCAGGCTAGAAGCTTTTATCAACAGTTGATAAAAACACATTATCATAAAATTGATCATTACAAAAATGTTGTTTGTAGTGCAACTAATCTAATGACATTTTTAAAATGAGCATAATCTTTACAGGGCATTGTCATGTAAATTTCGCTTTTAGGAAGGAGGAAAAATTACTTTTGGCTCGGCTTGGTTCATGGAGGGAGTAGGGGTTGTGGAAAGGAGGAGGGGGTGCGAGAGGGAGTGGGATATGGTAAGAGGATGGGTTTCAGGAAAGAGATGGGGGGGTGCAGGGAGGGAGGTGGTATGTGGGTGGCAGGAGGGGTGTGTTTGGGATGGAGGGTTGCGGGAGGAAGGAGGGAAGGGATAAAGGGTCCTTTTTCCATCTTGTGTGCATATTTATTTTATCCTCCCTGGGCAAGGCAGAGAACTTCTGCTAGTTCTTTCTGTTGTGCTTGGAAAAGGATCAATTTCTACTGAGTTGATGGTTATTGCCTGTCATCAAAATTCCAACAAAAGCTGCCAAAAATTGCTCAGAGCAATAACAGAATAGCCGTATTAACTCCATGGCTGCCTACTTGCCGTCATGTAGCAAATTTTTACAGACTGCTCATGGCGGTGCTGCCTATGGGGCTCAGTTTTTCGATGTGAAGGTCACCAGTGGTTCACATCACTTGTGGTTCACTTCACTCGTGGTTCACTTCACTTGTGGTTAACTTGAAATTGAAATTCATAATTCATCTATTTCAGCTATACTTTTTCCTCAGAGCAATGCAGAAAGTTTACAATTTTGGGCCGACGTTCAGAGCAGAGAATGCAAACACCAGTTTCCATCTGTCGGAGTTTTACATGGTTGAAGCCGAGACAGCTTTTACAGACACGTTGGAAGATATTTTGAAGGTAAAATATGTCCATAGATGTGTTATACAGGATGCTTCAAAGAGAAACATCACATGATATGTTAAATAATACAATAATGAAATTGATACCCAATCAAATGTACATAATTGCTCTATCAAATAATCACTTATTCGCTCCACCAAAATGCTACAGACATGAAAAAATATGTAATGATTTTGCTGTGTTCTTTTTGAATCACCTTGTTTTGTTTTATAAGATGTTTTCTTTTAAAACTTTATTTTCCAAGTGTTATTCTCACACTGGCCAGGGGTCATTTTTAGGGGTGCACCGGGATTTTTTCTTAAGTTGATATGTTTGCCAGTTTTCTTTGAGGGAAAAAATTTAAAAAAAAAAAAAAAAGAAGAAAAAAAGGGAGAGAAAAGTTTTGGAATATATACCAACCTAGTTCTGCCACATGCAGTCCTATTTCATAGGTGAGTTGTTGATTTGTGGTTGTATGTGGGCTTGTTGGCTCAGATGATCAGGTGTTGGACTCCAATGCTGAGGAGCAGGGGTTCGATTCCAGGCGGGTCCCTTGGACTAAGCACACTGTGGTCGGTGCCTGGGTTGTCCCAGTCTTCCTTTGGGAATGAAGGGAGTTTATATCTTTGTTGTTGTTGTTGTTAACACCAAACAACTGAAGGATCCTTTATTTTTAGTCGTACTCTTGCTTACTTTTTTCAGCTTCACTTTTACCCTTTTAATAATTTATAATGAAATTAATTCTGATTTTATGCTGAAGTTTTGGGGGGTTGCGACCTGATTGGAAAATTTTCTGTTGTTTACAAACATTTTTTACTCATTATCTGCTCTGAAATCTACTGTTTACAATTTTTTAATCCATGTACATGCGTAGGTCATGGAGGATCTTGTGAAATACGTGCATGGACACCTATCAGAGGCCTGTCCCGAGGATCTTCATTACTACTCAAAGAAGGTGACAGCTCCCGGTTACCAGGTCAGGACTGAAACATGAATACTTTTGAAAAAAAAAAAATCATGGAAATGTGTGTTCAGAATAACCATCTCTATTAACAATTTTCAAGAATAAATTTTTTTAGCTGGCACTGGTAATTCAACAAGAGAAAATGGTGTAGACGCAGTGCTGAAATGAGTCTAAGTCAATTCTTCCGTTTTTTTTTCTCCATTTTTCCTTTGGTTTTGACTTATCTTGCCTGTACTATATTCTCTTATTTATTTTTATTAACATAGATTTAACATAAAATAAGATGCTAAAGAGCTTCTTTGCAATTAATACCTCAAAATACGTATGGGGCATAATATGATGAAAACCATGCTATCATAATTCATCAAGATGCCGATAGAGCTGTTAAAGAAACAAAATAAACAAAGTAAAACTCAATCAGCGTAAATATCGAGTGAATGGCAGTTTGGAAAGAATGAACTGAGGATATTTTTGTAGGTAGTTGTTCTAAAAATGATCAATATGCAGGGTGTACCCCCTCAAAACCCCCCCCCCCCCCAAATAAAAAAAAACAAAATAAAAAAACCCCCAAAAACAAACAAAAGACCCACAAAACAACCGCGAACCCACAAAACCCCCCCCCCCCCAAAAAAAACCCAACAAAACTAAAGCAAAAACAAAAAAAAATTACTCTAAATGAAAAAAAACAAACAACACTCACACACCAACACATACACAAATAAAAAACTTAACAATGTCATGGGTTTGGTTTGGAAAGTATTTATTCTGATGTGGAATGAAAACAAACATCATATTATTCTAATGAAAAAGGAAATTTTATTCAATGAATAGAAACTTTTGAATTCCTTTTTACTTCTTGTTTTCACCAACATCTTTAAAACCGTAAGATGGAATTGGGAATGATGGTGGGTGTGGGGAGGGGGGGGGGAGGGTTGAACTGCTCTAAATGATTTAATAGCCAGACTTTTTTTCCTGTCTAGTTGCAAGGTAATCTTTGTCATCATATCAATGTCTCTTCTAATTTTCACTTAGGAAAAGGTGGACGGAATGATGCAGTCGAAGTTTGAAAGGTTAGTCTTGCCTAGACTTTGATTGTCTGTTCTTTTCTTTTTGGAAGTGAGTAGCATCAGATTGTGTTAGAAGGAAAGTGAAAGTGGTTAAATGTGTGGCTGCATTTGGTATCAGTGACTCACTAGTAGAATTTGTGCAGAATCTCTTGGTCGATGGTATTATGTGGACAGTAACATGTGGTTTTGTTATATCATAATTCTTATATTATGGTTTCTCTGTATTTTTTAACTATATATACACACACCCACAAGAAATCCTTTTAACTATATATACACACCCACAAGAAATCTAAGATCTGCCAATGACAGTGTTGGTTGCCCTTGTCAAACCAAAAATCTGCAGTGAAATCGGAGAGCAAACATTTCTTTTTTTTTAGCTCCCGACTTCTGGAACGCACTCCTGAGGAAAGTCAGATGTTCAGAGACTATAGAACGTTAAACATTGCTGCTTAATACGTATCTATCTACTCTTTAACATGCAAGATATATGACAACTGGCTCATCATGCAGGCATTCTCTACCTGTTTTATTAAATGTAAATTTATTTATTAGTTCAGTATTTTGTGCCCATTATGTAGTCTTGAATTCTTCCAGCATTTTTGTTCTTTAATTTTTTAAATAAAAGAAAAGTAGAAGTATTATCTTAAAACTGTAAATGATTCTATTTTATACAGCGACTATTTTATTTCATTTTTCAAAGTCATTGCCTTTTTATGGAATATTGTCATATGGTAATAATAATAATAATAATAATAATGCACATTTATAACGCGCAAAAACTATCCCCACCTTGGCAGCAGGCTCTGGCAGCAGGCATTGGTACAGCAATGATTAAAAAAAAAGAAAAAAATTATTCTTAATTTAGCGCCTAGAGCCTGCTTCCAAGGTGGGGATAGTTTTTGCGCGTTATAAATGTGCATTATTATCATTATTATTATTATTACTATTATTATTATTATTATTATTATTATTATTATTATTATTAATATTATTATTACCCTTTTCAATGTATTAAGCCTTTAGAGCTCAATCTCAATGGGGTAAGGTGCTATAAAAATGCTATTTATTATTGTTGTTATCATTAGTCAGTAGTAATATGAGATTTTCCCTGTGGTAAATCGGCTCATTGGTCTTTTTCATTGAGCAGATACCAACAGACAACAGCAACTATTGTTTGGCTTAAGATTGAGTTATACCCCTTATGTATTGCTCATTATGCCATGCAAGATTAGGCACGGTGGACTGATCATCTGCCTGGCTTTATTTCTTGTGATCCAGAGGTTTTCGCAGATCCTTGAGGATGGGTCCTGGCACTGCAATGGCAGTATGAAGGGAAAAAGGATGACAAAAACAAAGTAACATGTGGCATCCATAAGACACGAGTAGAATGTGGTATCTGTTCAAGCAAGTAGTAATATGTGGTGTATGTTTGTGGTAAAGATGTTGTATCTGTTATTCAGTATTTAGTATTGCCTTGAGCTCTAACAAGACCAAGGTTGATCTGAAAACTCAATTTCCTTCAGTCTGACCCTTTTTGGAGATTTAAAAAAAAAAAAAAGAATTGAGCTTTTACAAACAACTCCTCCCAAACAACATACTTCCATCCATGTCTTCCCGTTTCCAGAATATCCTACACAGATGCGGTGGAGTTACTTCTCAGGGCAGATCATGATTTCCAATATGAAGTTGCTGTAAGTTTCCAATATTTCCATGGCTCCCTGCAAGATATGGTTATCTCCACTTTTTACCGTAAAGAGAAAATATTTCTTCCAGTGAAAAAGCAGGTCAAAATTTTCTAGGGTAAGTGCTGTAAATCTTGAGTCAATTGACTGATTTCTGTCCAAAAATAATCACGTCATTGCAGTTCAGCTTGGAATATTTTTTTTGTCTTTTCATCCAAATTTGTCAACTTCTAGCAACGTTGTTTAACTTTATTCTTATTATTTTAAAATATCAGTGACGTCAATACTGACCTTTTATTTGCAACAAAGCTGACCTGCTTACTTGTTATTTTTAAGAACCTCTGTGAGTTTGGAATGGGTTATGATTTCTGGGTTGCGGAAAAGTTCAGTCAAATTTTCAAATGGTCATTTACAGGTCTGTACGTGTTTAGCTCTGATTTAGCCAAAATTTGGAGATCTCCAATTTTTCACCTTTCTGTGAAAAAATTTCTTGCAGTGAAAAATCGAAGCCAAAATTAGCTCTGGTTTATGTAATGCTCCAATGTGGCCAAAAATGGAGATAGGTAGCCTTTGAAAAAAGAAGGCTGTTTGATGAAGAGATCCCTTTTCTTCTCTCTGTGTTTGCCGTGAAGTTTTTAAAGCAATTTAATTTTCAGTTTGTGTTTCAAAGTCTGTCTCGAGTTGTTCTGCTATTGCAATATTTGTTGGATTGACTGGAGGTGCTCTTTTGAATAACACTTCAAAATGTTTTCTCTTTCCTTGTCCTTGTGTATCCTTACTTGCATACGTAGCTTCCCAAATGCATCTTTGACTGGTTGATCTGCGGATTAGAATTAACTTGAATTTTCTTGTAAGTTTATATTTATATCTCATTTCAAGCTAGTATATCAAAGGCTAAATCTTGTTATAAATAAGATTTAATTGCTATTAACCCTACCATTGTCATGGAACCAAATTATGTTACCAGAGTGTCACAGCCAAGCATGGCCAAAATAATTGGCCCACTGTTATGTTGTCTTAAGGCTAAGTAATAATTCAAATCCATGGATGTTTTGAAAACCAACGATTCCCGACTAACATGTCTGTCCTTCGAAAATGAAACTTGCCATGTGGTGCCAATTTTTCTTTAAAAAAAAAAAAAATCAATCTTATGTCATACGTTAGCATTGGCTCACCAGATTTTTTCAGGTTGGAAAAAATTAATTAAATTTGTATTGATTGATCTATTTCAAATAGAATATCATCATTGAAAAGGGCATTGAAGGAGATATAATAGTTTAACTGATGGTCAAACATAAGAAAAAAAAAAATAAAGAAGAAAAAATGCAAGGTCAAGGTCCGTACTCATGTGAGGGACCTTAAAATATGAAATATGTTCTGTATTAAGATACTCCACTTATTCATCTTTATGATATGCAGGGTTATAATCGCTTCCTTGGTCATCTTTTCCTTCAATGTAAGGGTTTTCTAATGGTAGGCCCACCTTCTTGTTGCAAAAACCAAGCAACAATTTGTTAGATTATATTATGTCTTGTTACGCTATATTAGATTATGTTATGATTTGTTGTGTAATGTCTTTAGTGGGGCAAGAACCTGATGAAGGAGCACGAGATGTATTTGACGCAAGTGATAGGAAACATGCCCGTCTTTGTCACCGACTACCCAGCAGCTATCAAGCCATTCTACGCCAAGAGAAATCCTGATACCAAGACAGTGAGTTCAGATTGTTCTCCCTTTTCAGTTGTTTGGTTTGACTGACTCAGTGAGACTGAGAATTACTTTGCAGGCCTATATTTTTGTCCGGCATTTGTGGCAATTTTTCTATTCTAATACAGACTAGACAACTAGTCTCAATCTACCGTTCTGCAAATTACGCCGATAAATTTCTGACAACTTTTTTTCACTAGTCACTTACACGCCTGCTATAAATGTGTGTGTTAGACCCAAGAAGAACAAATTAATTCCTTATGAGTCATAGGAAGAACTATTTAATACCTTAATCTAGGCATAGGAAGAACTATTTAATACCTTAATCTGGGCATAGGAAGAACTATTTAATACCTTAATCTGGGCATAGGAAGAACTATTTAATACCTTAATCTGGGCATAGGAAG